>CAUYQG010134487.1:0-20165 GCA_963574415.1 Tarsius wallacei | reverse complement strand
AGTATCACATGTTCTCACTCGTATAGTGAACCTTGAACATCCAACGTATGAGTGACAGTGGTGGGAAACTATGGGGGGGGAGGGGAAGAGAGATGGGATTAATGATAGTCAATATCTGTCTGGGGACAGGGAGACACCTCTTATCAACAAGGGTGCCTGAACAAAGCATATTTGTACACCTAACCCTTAACTGTACCCCACAATATCATAATAAAAATATTGATTATTAAAAAAAAGGAGAAAAAAAAAGAAAAAGAAAGATAAGATGAAACACTGAAATAATTTGTAACAGAGATTTTGGCAATACAAAATTTCATCCAGGAAATTAATAACAAGAAGACAAACATGGAAAGTAGACTTAATCCAACTGAAGAAAGAATCTCAGAACTTGAAGACCAGAACATAAAAAAACCCGATCTGTAAAAAACATAGAAAGAAGGCTCAGAAAGAAAGAACAAAGCCTACAAGAGATGTGTGATTATATCAAGAGGTCGAACCTACCCTGAGTGGTATCCCAGAAGAAGAAAGGGAAATGGAGAACAAATTGGAACAAGTATTCTAGGAGGTAATCCAAGAAAACTTTCCCCGTCTCACCAGAAATGTGACCAGTCAAGCACAAGAGATACAGAGAACCTCCACAAGACTTCAAATGAGAAGACCAACCACTAGACACATAGTAATTCACCTACACAAAGTAGGCACAAAAGAAAAAATCCTAAAGACAGCGAGAGAGAAAGGTTGGACTACCACCGGGGAAAACCAATAAGAATAGTAGCAGAACTATCAGCAGAAACACTACAAGCAAGAAGGGACTAGAGTCCAATATTCAAAGTCCTCAGAGATAAACAATTTCAACCCAGACTTACTACCCATCCAAGCTCAGCTTCATCAGTGATGGAGAATTAAAATCCTTCCCAGACATCCAGTCCCTAAGAGATTATACAGCTCCCAGACAGACTCTATAGGAGACACTTAAAAAGATATAAAGTAGAGAAGAAAGAAAAAAAAAAGAATGACCACACACTTCCCAAGAGAAGTGAATCACCAAAGAATAGAGCACAGTAAGAAACTTGAAAACACACACATACGTCAACCCCAAATCCAAGAGAAACTAAGCAAACCAAGAAAACTCTTTATAAGAACCTCATAACAGGGATAAACAATCACATTTCAATAATTAGCTTGAATGTGAATGGACTAAATGCACCTCTGAAAAGACATAGAATGGCAAACTGGATGAGAACCCATGACCCGATTATTTGCTGCATATAGGAGACTCATCTCACTACAAGGGACATACACAGACTCAAAGTTAAAGATGGAAAGCCAGTCTCCAGGCAGATGAATCACAAAAGAAGGCGGGAGTTGCGACCTTAATATCAGACAAAACAGTCTTTAAGCTATCAAAAATTTAAAAAGATGCAAAAGGACACTACATAATGATAAAAGGTACAGTCCATCAACAGGAAATATCCATCCTAAAAATATAAGCACCCAACACAAGAGCACCAGCATTTATAAAACAATTACTAAGTAAACTAAAAAAAGATATTGACTCTAACACTATTATAACAGGGGACATAAATACCCCACTGACAGGCCTTGATAGATCATCGAGGCAAAAAATCAACAAGGAGATCCAGAACCTAAACTTGACACTCAACAAAATGGACTTACTGGAAACCTATAGATTATTCCACCCAACAACCACAGAATATACATACTACTCATCACGACATGGAATATACTCCAAGATCAATCACATTCTTGGCCATAAATCAGGCATTAACAAATTCCATAAGGTTGAAATCTTGGCATGCACCCACTCAGACCACAGTGGAAAAAAACCTAAATATCAACACAAACAAAATATTCCCAAAGACCACAAAGACATGGACACTAAACAACATGATGCTGAACAACTACTGGGCCATACTGAAACCAAAGCAGAAATTAAAAGATTCCTGGAAACAAATGAAAATGAAGAAACATCTTACCAAAACCTTTGGGATGCAATGAAAACAGTTCTAAGAGGAGAATTTATATCTCTATGAGCACACATCAAGAACACAGAAAGATCACAAGTTGAGAGCCTAACAAATCACCAAGGGAGGTAAAAAGAAAAGACCACCAAAACCCCAACTTTAGCAGAAGAATCCAAATTGCCAAAATAAGAGCCCAAATACAGGACACAGAAGAAAAAAATATTATAAAAAACATCAACAAAACAAAAATTGGGGTCTTTGAAAGAATTAACAAGATTGATGGATCCCTAGCCAGAATAACCAAGAAAAAGAGGGGAAAAGCCCAAATAAACACAATCAGAAATATAAAAGATCAAATCAAAACTGACACCAAAGAAATACAAAAGATTATCAGAGATTACAATGTACACCTGTATAGAAACAAACTTATAACCTACATGAAATGGAGGACTTTCTGACATCACACAACATCAACATTTGAAAAACCATAAATATAATAAAATACATCAACATATGTAGAAACAAGAACCACATGATTATCTCATTAGAGGCAGAAGAAGCTTTTAATAAAACCCAGCATTCCTTCTTGATAAAAACCCTCAAACACGTTGGTAAAAAAAGGAACATACCTCAAAAGAATAAGGGCCATATATGATAAATCCACAGCTAACATATTGCTAAATGGACAGAAGCTGGAAACATTTCCCCTGAAAACTGAAACAAGACAAGTCTGCCCAGTCTCATCCTTCTTGTTCAATATTGTTTTGGAAGTCCTAGCTAGGACAATTAGAAAAGAGAAGGAAATCAGGTATCTAAATAGGAAAAGAGGAAGTCAAGTTATCTCTCTTTGCTGATGATATGATCCTATACTTTGAAAACCCAAGAGAATCTGTCAAAAACCTGCTTGCACTGATAAGGACTTTGGCAAAGTCTCAGTGTACAAAATAAATGTGCAAAAGACTGTTGCATTCCTACACACCAACAACAACCAGGCAGAGACCCAATTAAAAGCACAATCCAATTCACAATAGCCACACACAAAAATTGAAACATCTCGGCATCTTTCTAACCAGAGAAGTGGAAGACCTTTACGATGAGAACGACAAAACACTGTTCAAAGAAATCCAAGAACAAACAAATGGAAAAGTATTTCATGCTCATGGATAGGAAGAATGAACATTGTTAAAATGTTCATCCTACCAAAGGCAATCTACAGATCAATGCAATACTCATTAAGTTACCAACATCATTCTTCTCAGACCTGAAAATGACAATACAGAAATTCATATGGAAATATAAATGACCACAAATAACCAAAACAATCATTAGCAAAAGAAACAAAGCAGGAGATAACACACTTCCAGACTTCAAATTTACTATAAGGCTACATTAATCAAAAGAGCCTGATATTGGTACAAGAAAAGGCATATAGACCAATGGAATAGAATAGAGATTCCAGAAGCAAAGCCTCAATTTCTCAACCAGCTCATCTTTGACAAAGCCTCCAACAACAGCCACTGATAGGAGAAACTATTCAGTAAATGGTGCTGGGAAAACTGACTGATCACATGCAGAAAATTGAAACAGGACCCCTGCTTATCACCATACACAAAAACTAACTCTAAATGGATCAAAGACCTAAACATAAAACCTCAAACTGTAAGAATCTTAGAAAACGCAGGAGACACCCTTATGGAAATTGGAATCAGAACCCTTAGTGCCCATACCATAAGAGATAAGATAGACAAGTGGAACCTCATCAAACTGATGAGCTTCTGCAAAGCAAAAGAAACCATCAAGGGTGCAGGGAGACAGCCCATAGAATGGTAAAACATTTGCCAACTGTATATCTTGCAAAGGTCTAACATCTAGGATCTACAAGGAACTCAAATGTGCTGAAAGGAAAAAAAATAAACAGCCCCATTAAAAAGTGGGCAAAAGACATGAATAAACACTTCTCAAAAGAAGATATATGTGCGACCTACAGACACATGAAAAAATGCTCAGCATCACTCATCATCAGAGAAATGCAAATCAAAACCACATTGAGATACCACCTAACCTCAGTAAGAATGGCCATCACTAATAAAACAAACAACAACTGATGCTGGTGAGGATGAAGGGAAAAAGGAACACTTCTATACTGCTAGTGGGAATGCAAACTAGTGCAACCTCTTTGGAAGACAGTGTGGCGATATCTGAGAGAACTAGAAATTGACCTTCCATATGACCCAGCAATTCCCCTGTGTGGAATATACCCGGAGGAACTCAAGTCATTCTACATAAAGATACCTGTACTTGTTTGTGGCAGCTCTATTCACAATAGCAAAAACATGGAAACAGCTATGCTGCCCTTCGAAACTGGACTGGATAAAAAAATGTGGTACATATACACAACAGAATATTATGCAGCCATAAAGAAGGACAAACATATGAACTTTGCAGCAACTTGGATGGATTCTGAGTCTATCATACTCAGTGATCTCTCACAGAAACAAAGAACAGAGTGCCATATGTTCTCACTCGTAAGTGGACCTTGAACAATTATCATAATCTTATAAGAAAGGGATTGGCAGTAGTGGGAAACTGTCAGGGGAGGGGAGGTGGGATTGGCAGTTTCAAGAAACTTCTAAGGGAGACAGGGGTTCATCTCATCAACAAGGGTACCTGCATAATCAACGGTTGTATACCTAACCCTGAATTGTACCCCACATCTTTATAATAAAAAATTTGTTTTAAATAAACAAATACTATATTTTTCAGGTTGTCTATAACCTGCAGCTGTATAAATACTATTTACCCTTCTTGTATCCAGCATTCAGAATGAACTTCTAGATGTCTCAGTAATGATTATCATAATGATGATGATAATGATAAGAGTGCCGAGAACCATTTCTACACATCAGGCACTCCATAAACAACCTCATTTATCTTCACTATGTTCTTATGAGATAGGTATCTATTATAAGGCAATTTCACAGAAGAAGAAACTGAGACTATGAGAGAATAAGTAATTTGCATAAAGTCATAGATTAAAATATGACAATCCTGGGATTCAGGCTTCCCAATTTCAAAGTTATCCCTTTCAGTATTAAACTAAATTGCCTCCCCTGCTCTGAAATGTTCATAGAATAGCTATACATTCCTTTGTCCCATTTTCAAAAGGTCCCCAAGAGCTCATATCATTTCTTTGTTTTTCGTAAATCAAATCTATATATAGTACAGCAAGACCTATCAGGTATAATTCTCACATACACTAAAATATGGGTATAATTAAAGACCTGCTTTAATTATTGCCAGCACTTTCTCAGGGATATTGTTCAATGTCAGAGGTGATGTTAAAATTGTTGCTAGTTCTGAAATAGCCATTTTTGTAACAAGTGTAATCATGAACAGTAGGTGACTGTTCTTGGATCCTCTCCAGTACACAGCACTCCCCTAGAGTGGCAATTCTCTACCATTTCTTACTTTAGATAGCAGTCAGTGAGAATTTGGATGGTGGCAGAGTGTTAGTGTTTTCTTAGCATTGAGTAAGTAGAAAAATATGTCAGTACATTACTTGACAATACCAATTTTGTCATTTTCAAAGGGCTGAGATAGCCCTTGCTTATTTTAAACTATATTTGAAAAGAATCACAGTTGAAATCATTCTCAGTTTAAAAACAAAATACCTCTTTTTTTAACTTATGTAAATGACATATTGAATGAGAAAGGTGGTGTCATTTTTACCCGAACTGTCTTTTCTGCTTCAAATGTGTTAGCAAGAATCGATAACAAACAATATTAAGAAATTATAAATATTTTTAATGGAGCAAGGAAAAACATGATCCAAAGAGCTGACTTTTAACACTACAGTGAGCTAGATTTAGGACCTCCTGTGTTCATATCTATTTCCACTCTTCTACTTACTTTGACTTCTATTATATTAATAGCCCAGTGATTATGTAGTGTATTGCTGAATAGAAATGTTTGTGTATACAAGTAGTTGCATTTCTTTTGTTTTCATACACTTTATTACACAAATGTTCACAACAAATTCTACCTCTTAGTTTCCCTTCAGAAAGCATTTTTTAAAGTTTTAAAATAAAATAATACCTCATTTTAACCTTCTATTATAATCTGATGGCATTATATTATCTTATTATAAAAGCAGGATTTTTTTTTCTCTTAGCATTCATCGGCAAACAAAGATATTGAAAGGCAATGGAATGTTTTAACTCATTTATATAATATTTTACTCTCATGATATATTTGTTAGATTGGTAATGATCAAAGATTTTTTTTTAATAAAGAGAGACAGAATTATTTTCAAGTGTTAGAATTAGCACATAAAATGCTTCACTGAACTAGTACCCTGTAGTTCAATGATTGTTATAAAATTGTTGGAATGCTTGTTAAAATTTTGAGACAAGTAGAAAGTGTTTGCTAAGGAGAGAAGGCATTTGTTGAATTAAATAGTTACTTTCATGACAATAGAAACTTAAATTAGTTAACCCATCCCTTTTAATATACTTATTTCAGTCTTAACAACCAAGGATTTGTTTGGTCTACCCACATTGGGAGAAATTAGAATGTTTTCTGAGATTATGCTGTAATGTATAACAAAGAAAATAAGACAAAATTGAAATATCAATTAAAGTATAGGACATGACCTTCTTAAGTCAAGATATTCACATTCCTCTGCACACACAAGCACAGTCAACTACCACACAACTGAGTATGAGTCTAAAACTCAACTAACAATCAAATATATGCATGTCTCAGCAAGCTGATCTTTGACAAATCAGCATAAAAATACAAGAAAAATACATATAATACATATTAGAGATAATTCAAAAGTATAAATAATGAGGAAATACATACATACACACTAGTGACCATACAATTATTCAGGTACTTGTGAAATAGAGTTAAATGACTAAGGAATATATGAGTGACTCATGATACTGTGTACCTTGATATACAAAACAACACTGACCTTAAAATTATGAAAAGTAATCAGCCTACAACCCTTGTGATGTCTCTTCCTCTACAAAACTTATGAGAATTCAGAAAAATATAGTGATGTCCATTCAGCTCAATAATGACGCAATCCAGATGGTTACTAAGCAATAAAATTATCTTCCCAAGAGAGCTGCACAGATTGTCTAAGCTGTTTCTGCAGTCTAAGTTATCTGTTCTCAAAAATACCCTAAGTATATTCTGGTTGAGAGGAAAGTTGCCAACTTTTAAGGTAAAATTTGATGAACTATTCCACAGAAAAAAATAAAATTTTTAGGGCATTCATTCACTCAACATAAATAAGACATTGCATATTTTCAAGAAATACAGTTAAATTAAAAATATCTGGGAATCTTTGAAGGCTAATGACTGAGATAATGGCTTTACTGACCCTTCAGGAATGTCCTTGATTCTACACTGTATGAATTGAAGTTTCTATTTTGCCATTATTCATTAATTTGATCATAAGGCCATATTGTGATACCCCTACAGATTAAGCCTGGAATTCATATTTTTATTCTTGGCAGTGACTCAGACTTCCAGAATCGAGAACATTCTGACAAGGTTTTTGGATGATGCTAAGCTATATCTTTATATGACAGACATAGATTTACATATTTTTTTTTCTTTTAAATCACTCACAGACTTTTAAATTTTATTTTATATTTAGAAAAAGAAAGAAAGTCACCTGCTGGATGTTCAATTACAGAGAAAGACAAGTAGTCAAAGCTGTGATGTAATAGGAAAAGAAAACACAGACTTTAGAATCAAACTTTGGTTCCATCATGGCTCTTTTACTCCCCACACATATGATATTAGGAAGCCCTTTAACATCATCGGACTCATTTTCTTATCAGTGACGTGTCACTAGCAATACTTGTTTTTCAGGGGTATTGTGATAGATCATAGATAAATGATATGCATGGTATCCAACCTTCTTGGATACATTTGCAATCTAGAAAAAAATCAATCATCCTTCATATATGAACAAGGTTATACAATAGCTGGGTATCAAATCCATGCAGCTATGAAAAAAGTTTGATATCCGAATTGCATGACACATGTATACAGTGTTGTGACCAAATCAAGATAACTGAGATATCCATCACTTCAAACATTTATCTTTTCTGAATGTTAGGAACATAGCAAGTTCTCTTTTCTAACTATTTTGACGTATACAATAAATTATTGTTAACTATATTTTCCCTACTGTACTGTTGAATGCTAGAACTTATTCCTTTTATATTTGTATTATTGTACCCAATAACCAACTTTTTTTGACTTCAAGGAATCAACCAAATCAGTTCCTCAGGGTTGTATGAACATAGATCCCCGTGTTCTAGTTTTCTTTTCTAGGCCTACTGAATTTATGAAGGTAAATAGAACCAAAACCCATATGTGTATAGAATGATAAAGATCTCTGTTAATGTTAATATTCACTCAGTAAGTTATTAGAGACAAGGGATACTCAGCAGATGCCAAAATAGAGAACTGGCTGGTCCTTTCCAAATTGTAACTTTATATTTTAGAGCATCATCCCAGTTACATGATCAATGTAAAAGATTCAAACCATACCAGGGATGTGCAGATTAAAAGACTGCTTTCATAATCCCATCCTGGGAATGACTGCCATTTAAATTTAGATAATAGTTAAAAAATTAAACTCTAAAATACAAAATAAAATATCCCTATGATAAGGAAATTTTGTGAGTCTGAAAGAATTTTTTTTAATACATGCTTTAAAAAAATGATCATGTCCACATCAGTTTAGATTGCATTGAGCAGTAGAAAATTCAGATTTATTCTAAGAGTGGGGCAGTCAGACACAAGGAAGTACATTTTGGTACATGTCATATTTAGAAAATACAATGAAAATATCTTCCTGGGTTTCAGAAGGATCATTTATAAAACTTTTGTAGGATTTAATACTGTTGCCAAGTAAAATATCAGATTTCAAAACAAACATATCAAAAATAAAATGGTTCTTTCAAAATAGTGAGAGTAAAAAACTACTTGTATGTGAAGACGAGTAATGATGCAAAAAACAGTGCTCCATAAATCAATCAGCTCTGTACATTTGTTTCGTTAAAGGAAAATATACTGAAATATCATTTCAGCAATGTTACCAAAACTCTCCAGACTTGATTTCAATCCAAAATTTGTGACAAAACTCAGCACTTTACAAACAAAGGAAAAAGGGAAATTAGTGCAGATGTACAGTTTCATGATATTTAACGCATAAGAGCATAGTTGCTGCATATTAGTCATCATGGTAACCAGCCCACACAAAATATTACAGAAACTTGGAGAAAAGATGCATATTTCTTTTCAATCATCCCGTAACCCAGATTATAGAGACTTTAAGATCTGTAAAAAATATACTAATTTCATGTATATTTATAATGATATAGTAGACTCTTCCTTCTACAAATTCTTGAATTTGGCAGTAAATTAAGGAAAAAAATACAATGCATTAATCAATCATTAAATTTTACAATGCACCCAATAAATGACGAGACTCTTTGAAAAAAAAATTAATAAAGCAAGATTAGTATTTACCTCAGAAACTTAAAAATTATATGTCTTTTGTTGTTGTTTCTATTTCATTATCAAATTTATTGACAAAATATATACTTTTTTGCATAAATATATCACATCTAACATACACAACAAAATAAAAATTTAGAGAACTGATAACTGTGTATGAAAAATAGACCCTGAAAAACAACTGAGTGCCAATATAGCATAAACAAACACTGTAGAATTAGACAAGGAATACCTAAAAATCCCAAGTCTATAACATACTAGAAATCAATGAGCATAGTCTCTCTTTTTCTTAATTACTTTTTTGTCTACAAAATAATGGACAAAACCTTGGAATAAGATGAAATTATGCAATTATTTTCAGATATTAATATCTCCTTAGAAAGTTCAAGATGATTTGTGAAAATGTTTAGAAATAATGAGTTTAATAAAAGCAATATAAAATAAGTCACTTTTCAGTACACCAGAATGAACTTTTAAAAACATGTCATTCCTATTATATCAATTATCTAGAAATAAATTTTATTAGAATTGCATTGAGGCACAAATTTAAAGTATCATCAAAATTTACTGAAAAAATACAAAATAAAAGTTGAAAAATAAAAAGACCATTTTCCTTGATGAAAAAAAAATTAGTTCTTTCCAAACTAAGCTTACCAAGTCAATAATTCTAACCAAAATTCCAACAGGATAGTTTTGTATCTTGACAAGTCTATTTTAACAGCTATATGGGGGAAAAGATGCAGAAGGCAACTGACCAAGACAGCCTTAATGTTCCTCTCAGCTTGACTAAAGTTTAAACAAATTTCTTCCTGGTGATAGGACCCTGATCTTCTTTGTCTCAGAGCATCCCCCAGCCCCCCCAGCCATGGACTGGTACTGGTCTGTGGCTTGTTAGGAACCCAGCCACACTACAGGAGGTGAGCAGTGGAGAAGCAAGCAAAACTTCACCTGTATTAACAGCCACTCTGCTCGCACTGCTACCTGAGCTCTGCCTTCTGTCAGATCATCAGTGGCACTAGATTCTCATAGGAGCGCAAACCCTATTGTGAACTGCGAATGCAAGAGATCTAGGTTGTGCACTCTTTATGAGAATCTAATGCCTCAAGATCTGAGGTGGAGCTGAGGTGGTGATGCTAGTGCTGGGGAGTGGCTGCAATACAGATTAACATTAACAGTGAGGTTTGACTGCACAGAGACCATAATAAATCAATTGCTTGCAGACTCATAACAAAATAATAATTTCATAATTTTATAATAACTATTACTTCATTATCTATTACAATATAGTAATAATAGAAATACAATGCATAATAAATGTAATGTTCTTGAATCATCCTGAAACCATCTCCTCCTCCCCCCGATCCATGGAAAAATTATCTACCACAAAAGTTTGGGGACCTCTGTCTTAAGGTATTTTCTTAAATACACACACACAATTGTACCTTTTCTACTCTGCTCTTTCAGATGGCCTAATCACATCAACCAGTCTCTCTTCTAATGCCCACCAGTAGTTTTCCACTAGCTCACAGGAAGGCTGAAAGTACTCTCCTGCTTTTTGTTTCAGCTGAGTTAAATTCAGTCATTTCCCCCATTACAGTGGTCTTGATTCATATTGCAATACTCTTGAGTAAAATCTTCCCTGCCAATCTGATGTAAATTTTTTTTGACACAACCATGACATTTTTTGAAAAAAGGGTGTGAGAAGAGGAAGTATATCTATCAGATATCAAATACCATAAACTTACAATAATTAAAAAGCAGGTTATTGGTGCACAAAAAGATAAGTTATAAATCAGGATAGTCAAAAACAGACCCGTGTATACATAAAAATTTAGTATATGATACATACAGAATTTTAAATCAGTAAAATAAAAAGTGAAGTATATAATAAAAGGTGTCGGGCCCACAGAATATCCACATAGAGAAAATAAAGTTTGATACCAGCCTCACATCATACACAAAAATAAAATCTGAATGGATTGTAGGTCTTAAATATAAATTGAAAACTTAGAGCCATAGGACCAAATATAGCTGAGTTTTTATTTGTTTCAGTTTTTGTTTTAGAGCATCATATTGTTTTTTAAAAAATACTTGGAACTTGATGCCATTTAAATGGAGTATCCACCCTACTGCAATAACCCTAACTCATTTGTCTTGTATCCTGCCTGTCTCGAATTTAAAAAAATATAACATTTATAAAATAATAGAATAAATAATTTTTAAAATATTCAAGGCATACATAGGAAATACTTTTTATAATGGGTGAAATCATAGAAGTCAGTCTAGAAGAATATTCAACAAAGTGTTAACAGTGGTTTTCTCTGGACAGATAGGAAGTAAGATTAAGATCAAGATATGATGAAGAAAAACTTGAACTTTTTACCTCATACACTTAAGAGTTGTTTCAATGTTTTATCACAAGCACATACTCAGATATTTCTTATGAAAATTTTATTGTAATAAAATAATAAAATTGGAACAATATACCTATCTCTTAGAGAGTTGTACTAAGTTTAAAGCAGATAGCTCAGTTCAGTCTCTGACATATAAATATTTGATAAATTGTAGTTGTTCTATTAATACTATGATCATTTTTAATGTTGATACATTTTCTATCTTTTGTAATCCTAATGCATGTATTCTTGTCATTTTATGTTTCTTATAAGAAGTCATCACAAATTATACATAAGCATTTAAATTAAATAATTGCAACATGATCATGATAAACCTATGATAGCTAATAGATGCAAGGAAGTAAAAAACTCCCTTGTATTGTGGCCCTTCAATCCCTCTGACATGAGACAGGATCCTTATGCCTACAGCATCTACTTGAATATTGGCATATGAATGAGCTTATATAACATGATAATTGATGGGCAGATCAAGTTAGAATCAATATATGTTTAAATGATTTTTATAGGTTTAGTGAATGGTAATCGAAATGTGTGATAGATAGTTCACGTTTAAAAGATAAAAAAGAAAATCAAAGATTTCTGGTAGCAAAAAGTGCTTGCCCAGGGCAGAATATATTACTAATGTAGACGTCCCATTGCTGATTATAAAAAAAAAAAAAAACATTAAGAGACCAACTGTGATTCCAGGATCACAAACCAATGCTACTTTTTATTCAAAATGGAAACCATTGCATCTTCTAATTCCAACCTGGCATTGTTACCACAAAACAGGCATCAGTAAGAATGTTAAAACTCAAGAAATAATGAATTCAACTATTTCTACCATTTTTTATTGGTAGTACAAAGAAAGAACAAACATAATACCTGCTCAAATAGAGCTTGTAGTCTAGTTGAAATATAGAACTAGACCTATAAAACAATTTAATTACAGACTGAGCCCTGCTATCTTGACTAAGAGCCATAAAAATTCAAAGATTATCTATCAGTATGGGATGGAAAAGTCAGAGGCATTTTTATATTTAAAGAATGATGATGATGATGATGATAATGATGATAGAAACAATAAAAATATCATTAGTAAACTAGCTTACATAGCATTAACTACATGTCAGGTATGGTTCTAAGTATTTTACATATATCAGTCATTTACTCCTTCCAATAATCCTATTGAGAGTCTCATCCTCTCAATTTATTAGAACCATTAGCTAAAAGTAAGTTAAGTGACTTGTCTAGAGTTTAATGTACAGTAGAGTTAGAATTTGAACCTAGGTAACAAACTTTAGACTTGATGTTACCTACTAAACCTTAGGAAAGCTCACACAGATATTCAGGTGATGAAAATGGAATAATTTCCAATACGTGTTCATACAGTTCCCACTGGGTCTAATATTTCACTACTGTGCAATGATCTTCCAAAGTTGGAGAAAGAGATGAAAGAAATATATAATTGGAATCCTTGGGTTGTACCTGATCTTGGGAGAATTAAAATTAATAGACAGCCCTTTTCTGCTCAAGTTGAATCAATAAAGCATCTTTGTATGTTCAGAACTTTACAAAAAAAGAGGGAGGGAAAAACAAAATTGTCTCTGCTGGTTTGCCTGGAGTTTAATGCAAGGACAGGAAGAAGAGTCCTTACAGCAACTAAAAGGAAAGAAAATAAGTTACAAGCTGCCGGTTACCATGGAAAAAGATATGTATTTTTCTAAGGAGGTGGTTCTCAAATTTTAGCATACATCGGAAACCACAAGACTGCTGGACCCTACCTTCCATCTCTGATTCAGATTTAGGTTAAACAGGGGCCAAGAATGTGTCTGTTTAATGACTTTCCAGATGCCACTGGTGCTGCTGTTCTGAGGACTACACTAAGAAACAATGATCTAAATGTTTTTACATCAGTGGGCTTATGCAGTGAATCCTGTTGTGTGTCTGATGAAATGTATTTTATAAATTGTTGTTATTAGAGGAAGCAAAGGGCATTTCTCTGTTATCGGTGCATGGCCAAGCAGACAATGGCAGACTTGTGCCTGAATTTCAAAAAACATTCATATCTTGGGTTATTTTGAATTACGATCTGTATTGGTTTCCTAGGGTTGTTGTAGCAAATTACCAAAACTGTCTGACTTAAGACAATAGAAATGTATACTCTCAGACTCCGGAGACCAGAAGTCCGAAATCAAGGTATCAGCAGGTTTAGTTCCTCGAGACTCTGAGGGAGAATCTGTTCCAGGCCCCTCTCCCAGTTTCTGATGATTTGCTGGAAATTCTTGGTGTTCCTTACCTTGTAAATGGATCAATCCAATCTCTGTCTCCACCATCATATAGCATTCTTCCTGTGTGTCTCTCTTCTTTCCATAAAAACACAAATAATTGAACTTAGGAACAACCCTGATCAATTAGGGTTTAAATACCTTGTTTTCAAATAAAGACATATTGTGAGATTCCAGGTGGATATGAATTTGAGAGGGACACTGTTCAACCCAATTCATTCTCTATCTCAGAGCTTCTTAACAGTTTTGCTATAAATGGTTACAAATGACAGAATATGGTTCTTCCTCAGGTCTCAGGATGTCTAGGAGGATCACAGAGTATGCAGACCTCAACCTTTGGACTCCTACTGCGTAAAGCTTTATCTCTACATCCTTATGCAGTGTACAAGCATCGTCATTTTCTATTCATCAATCAAATGAAAAAGTTTGGAAAGCACTGCAACCAACTGAGCTAAATAAATACAAGTGGACTAAGGTAATAATTTCATATTCTTCTTCTACCACAGCCAGGTTGTATTATGCCAAGTTCTCTTAGTAAGTACAAAAAATCTTGTAAAAAGGAAGAAATTAGTCCTCCTGTACTTCCTTCGTGAAAGAATTAAATTGTCTGAAATCTAAATTGTTGCACTGGAATTTTTTTATTCTTCTCATCAACTTTGAAGCTCCATGAGTTATATTTCAATAATTGGCAATCTTTCAAAAAATATTTATTCAATAGCTAATATGTGTCAGGCTTAAGGTGCAAAGATACTAAATAAGATATAGTTCCTGCCCTTGAAAATTTGAGTCCTCCTTAAGTTAGAGTCAACAACACAAAAGGAATACTTTGAAAACAATCTATTGAATATAGATATAGAAATATACAAAGGGAAAAGTGATGATGGAAGGTTTCTTAATGACATCCTTGTTGAAAACCCAGTAGTCAATTGTCAATCCTCATCTTGACTTAGCAGCATTTCAGAATTCTGAAACACTGCTTCTTTGTGGTGCTATTTCTTCTTCTTTGCTCCTTCTTTAATATTTCTTTGCTTATTCCTCATCTCACCCACCTCTAAAGTATGTTATGCTCTAAGGCTCAGTCTTCAGGCCTCTTTTTTACTTATATCTATTTCTTTGGTGATTTCTTCTAGACTCATGACTTTAAAACACCAAATATTTACACATGCTTTTCACATTTCTTTCTTTATCCTGGACGTCTTCCCTGAATTCCAGACTCATGTATCTGATGACTTTCTCATCTCTGCTTAGATGTTTAATAATAGTATCTCCAGCTTACTATGTCCATCAACAAAATCCTGGTTTTTCCCATACAAACTTACCTCTTCGCTAGTTCTCTCTAAGTCAATGGAAACTTCATTCTTACAGTTGCTCAGGCCCAAAATCTTGGTGTTATTTTTGACTCATCTCTTTATCTCACTATTCATATCCAATTTATTATTAAATACTGTCATTCATTACCCTCAAAACATATTCAGAATCCAACTACGTTTTGTCACATTCATATAACCACCACCTAGGCTCATCAACTCTCACTTTGTTTATGGTAAAAAACCCCTACCTGGTCCCCTTGCTTTTGAGATTGTCCCCAGTCTGTTTTCAACATATTAATCATGATACTTTTAAAATTTAAGTCAGATGGGACTTTTGGAGCAAAACTCTCCAATGTGTTTCTACCTCAATAAGAGTAAAAGCCAAATATCTTACATGAAAGCATTGGGTTCACATGACTTGCCCCTCCACTCCTGGTACATCTCTGGCACATCCTATAGCCCCTCCCCCTTTTCCTCTCTGCTACAGCCTCTCTAACTTCCTCCAAGTATGTAATACCTCATAGCCTTTGTACTTGCTGTTCCCTCTGCCTGGAATGTTCTTATACAGACAGGTGGTTGACTTACTCCAGTTTCTACATGTAAGAGTGAATATATATATATAAAGAAATATGTATCTGTATTTCCTAATTCCTACTGCAACTATAAAAACAGCCATTAATTAGTTCCCCCATCTTGATAGATGAGAAAACTGAAGATGGCCTATCCAAGCTAAGGTAGGTGACTTCATTCAGACTCCAGAGATAACTGGAGCCCAAGGTTTTCCTAAGTTTCTAGCTTGAGTAGATGTTAATACTGTCAGTGGAACTGGAGAAGGGAAAAGGATTCATTATGGAAAGAACATGTGACTTCATTTTGGACGAGTTAAGTTTGAGATGGCTGTGGGGATTTTAAGTGGCGAAGATCTGCAGGTAGGTGGTGGGTGGTTCTGGGCTTGAATCTTGAAGGCTCATGCAGGCTGTAGATACAACTATTGGAGACATTCGAAATTCTAGAAATATTTCATTGGAGAGAAAGTGTTGGGTCAGCAGGGACATGGAGAGAGCCTAGGACACTGGAGTACCAGTACTTCAACTGGAGGTAAAAGGGTATGAAAGAAACCGAGAGACAATAACTACAACAATGTGAGAGTAGGTCTGCATGGATGAGCCAGTCTACGGAGTCATGGAATGCCTAATTGCATCAATGATATGAAAGTTCTTATTAATTGGTAATGTTACTTAGTAATACAAGAAATAGTTTAGTTTTGGAAATTGTTTTACTCTTTCTTATAAAATACTTCTACCCACATCTTATTTATTTTCCCAATACCCTTGAAGTAAACCAAGGAGTTATTAATCTCACTTTAAAGGTAAGGAAATTGGGACTCAGAGAAGTTAGGTATCTTTTCCATGGTCACACAACTAGTTTTAATTCCTCTTCTGTTGTATAACACCACTTCTCTGCCTCTCACAGAGGATTTAGGAAGCAGCAGTGGGGCTCTTTTCTGTTGGGGCAGAGAGGAGAGGAGAGTAAACTCATCAATTTAGACAATCTTGTGCACTGCTACAGATTCTCAGCTTAAAAGCCATAAACTTGAAGCAGAAATTAATAATCAAGTTTCTAAGAACATTAACTTGTCCACTTAGCAAGAATATAGTACTGTCTTTGGGATTATTTAAAAGTCATCTTAGCCGGGCTCAGTGGCTCAGCCTGTAATCCAGCGCTTTGGGAGGCTGAGGTGAATGGATTGCCTGAGCCAGCAGGTTCGAGACCCGCCTGGGCAACTTGGCAAGACCTCATCTCTACAATAAATCAAAAAATTAGCCGGGCGTGATAGCGCGCGCCTGTAGTTCCAGCTATTTGGAAGGCTAAGGCAGAAGGATTGCCGGAGCCTAGCAGGTTGAGGCTGCAGTGGCCGGGAGAGTGACACTGCACTCCAGTCTGGGTGACAGAGTGAAACTCCAACTCAAAATAAATAAATAAATAAATAAACAAATAAATAAAAATAAAAGTCATCTTAAGAAATACTTCTCACGATTACTTGCCAAAGTCTTTTATTCGTCAGGTTTAGAAGCAAAACATTGTCACTTTGGGAGTCAGCAAACACACCTCCCACTGCTTGGAGAGCACCAAAACACGGGCTCAAGCTCCCATTTCAAAGTTCTTCTAAGAACACAAATCCAAGTTCCACATTTTTCTAAGGGGAATGGTGAAGTCAGGATACACAAGACGAATTGGAAGACAAGATAAATGATAAGACACAACATTTTAAGTCTTCTTTTCTCAAAATTGCAGATTTAAAAGCTTCCTGGCTTTTAAAATTCTTTTCAACATACTTTTTTCCCCCTTACATCCAAAAACAAACATACAAAAAATTTCCTTTTAAATACAGTTCCTTATGCAAGCAGAAACTCCTCTGAAAGTTTGATTGACGAATGCATCCCCAAACAATTTTGAACTCAAAATTTACAGGGAGCAAATGAAGACTTTCATGAGGGCCTTAATATCTAGAAATACAAAAGTGTGTGTGTGTGTGCGTGTATGTGTGTGTCTACCAAACATGAAGTAGTGTGTGTGTGTGCGTGTATGTGTGTGTCTACCAAACATGAAGATTATAAAAACAAAAAAAGAGAACATTTTCACTGCTGTTAATAATAATGTTATTTTTCATTGTTTAATGCCAATAAGAAATAATTTTATTTTATGTAAAAAAATCAAATTAAAACATATATATACAGAAATAAATCCAGAGGTCCTTTGTACTCCATATCCCCTTCCCTTTCCATTGTCCATGGCTTTGTGTTCAGTCTTTTGTTCTATTCTTATTCTATATATTTGCATACATATATGCATACTTATACGTATGTATTTTTAGAGTTTTTCATAACTAAATCATTTTTACAAGTTACTGTGCAACTTGTGTTTTTCAATTTAATGTCTTAAAAATTGTACTTTGCCAGAGCACACAGAGCAACCTCACTCTTTTGTAAGGACTGCTTAGCATTCCAAAGTATAACGAACTCCTAATGTGTTTTCTTACTGAGACTTTGCAGCGCCACTAGGCAGTTTTCCACTAAAACCCTGACATCTCTGGTGGACTTCATGCTAACCCTTTGTGTCGTGACTGGCCTTTAAATGTATTAAACCCCAGTGCTTATCATTAGTAAAGCAGTCTAGTAAAGCAACGTGAACGTTTCTATTTATTATTTTTATTTTATTGTAGAGCTATACATTTATAGAGGTGAAATCTGTGACACTTAAAAAGTAAAGCCAATAAAATATCCATGTGTTTTAATACAATTGATTCTTAATTTTCTATTAGGGTTGCACATATAAAGAAAAACCAATATAATGATCTAGGCACTTTGAAATAGCGTTCATAAACTACCGTTGATGGAAAGAGTTTTATTGCTAAAAGGTTTAGAGTATGTAATTTTAACCATTGTAAACAATAAGTTTTCTCTAGTGTTTAAATTTTCACATTTCATAAAGCCCTGAATACTCCCATACAGCCAGAACAGCCTTATCTTTGATTTCTTTGAGAAATTATTGCAGAAAATTTTTGCTTTCAGGTGTCTGTCATCAGAAAGAGATGGCCTTCCAGTCACAGAAAATAGTTATTATTTGAACTTAATATATGAAATCCACTAAATAGAAATAAATTAATGATTCACAACCAAACCTCTACCTCATTCTCCCTTTAGTTCTCAATTTACTTTCGGCTCTCATCCAAACCAAAGAAAAGTAGCAGAATTCTGCATTGAAGAAAACCTTGAAATTATAACCAGAAAAATAGAGTGGTACATTGAGGGTAGGCGAGATGGGTGGTT
The DNA here is from genome assembly GCA_963574415.1 of Tarsius wallacei. Taxonomy (NCBI): domain Eukaryota; kingdom Metazoa; phylum Chordata; class Mammalia; order Primates; family Tarsiidae; genus Tarsius; species Tarsius wallacei. The sequence goes on along the minus strand of CAUYQG010134487.1, from coordinate 811 downwards.
GACGATGTACTACTTACTTTTTAAAACCACACATGAAAATCAAGCAATCAAAATAACAGGCCACAAGATCAGATGAAACAATTGGTTCATTAGCCAGTCATTGGCCAGGAATAAATGGTCCCAGGGTTATCATTCCAGAGGAAATAAAAGGAAGTCATTAGAGGTGAACCTTGACACACTGCCCCAAATCTAACTTTGCTTAAAATTATACTGAAGTAATAAATATGTAAGTAAAGTTTTTTTGTGGTTATATTAATATAAATCATAATACTGTTTTGTTGTCATCTTTCCAGAAAAGACATGACCAGGACTAGAAAAATAGATGTATATTAATCTTTCCCTCCCTCCTCCCTCCTCCCTTCCTTCCTTTCTATTTTCTTTCCTTCCCTAATTCCTTCTTTCTTTTTAATCCCTCCTTTTATCTTTTCCTTTTTCCAACCCTATAGCATAGCATTTCTCAGACTCAATACTACTGACATTTGGGGCCAGGACAACTGTTTTGAGGGAGCTGTCTTATACATTATAGAAAGTTTAGGCCGGGCTTGGTGGCTCAGCCTGTAATCTCAGCACTTTGGGAGGTCGAGGTGAGTGAATTGCCTGAGCCCGCAGGTTCAAGACCCGCCTGGGCAACTTGGCGAGACCTCATCTCTATAATAAATTAAAAAATCACCCGGGCGTGGTAGCGCGCGCCTGTAGTTCCAGCTACTTGGAAGGCTGAGGCGGAAGGATCGCCGGAGCCCAGCAGGTCGAGGCTGCGGTGGCCAGGAGCGGCCACTGCACTCCAGTCTGTCCAGTCTGGGTGACAGAGTGA
>CAUYQG010134482.1:0-21712 GCA_963574415.1 Tarsius wallacei | reverse complement strand
AAGAAAACTTTTGTTGTTGTTTTGCATACTTCACACATTTCTTATAAATAGTGAACTTTATATTACACAAAAACATTTGGTTTCTTTCTTGAGCAGTCTGGAAAGTCTACTATAGAAGATTGTATCACCTAATGTTCTTTTTAAGTCCTATTACTTCATCAAAAATGAATAAATCACGTTACTGTCCCATTTACTTAAGTTCTGATCCTTTCTTGGTGGCCAGAAGTTATCTGGGAAGTAGAGAGAAGTGCCTTTAATTTCTGTTATACACATATGCAGTCATTCAGGGTTGTGTTTCATAAATTTGAATGACATCAAAACCATATTTGAAGAGGAATAGATATTATAGACTGTCTGTATTGATTTATGTTGACCTACACAGAATGAACATGATGGCCAGCAAGTATCTTTGAGTACTTATCTAAAGCCTGTACTTTCTACCACTGCTATGTGAGTAGGAATGTATCAACAGTGAGTAGCATAATAAACCTTACAAAATGTTTCCTTTATGATTTTTCCTAGAAAAAAATGAAGAAAAAAAATGACTAAGGGAATGTGTTAGAATCGTTATGCTCAAACTGATTTCTGGTTAAGTTTTTCTTTGTCCCTTATGTTACTATTTCACTGTCCAGCTCAGGGATAGTATTAGGGATAATAATAGAAACTTGACTTTCTAAACCCACAATTGAGAACACACATGTATGCACTAAAATCTCCTATCAAATGGCTTATAATAAGTCTGAATAAGAGAAAGATGAAGACTTCCCCAAACTAAATGACTTCTGTGACTTATTTCTTAGGAATTATGAACCCTGCTCTGTAGCATAGAATTTACTATTTGAAAGATTTTTCAGCAGCAGCAGTGTCCAGGACTCAGGATTTTATTGGAAATCTTTGAATACTATAACATATTTTTTATTAAAATTTGTTTAAATACATAAAACTATGTAATAGAATATATGTTATATATAATAGATTCTATTATATATTCTATATGTTTTATATTATAGATGCTGCATATATATGACACAGGATCTCACTCTGTAGCTCAGGCTGGAGTGCAGTGGCACAATCATGGCTCACGGCAGCCTTGACCTCCTGGGCTCAGGCAATCCTTCCACCTCAGTCTCCCAAGTAGCTTGGACTATAGGTACGTGCCACCACACCTAGATAATTTTTGTATTTTTGTAGAGATGGTTTCACTGTGTTGTCCAGGCTGCTCTCAGACTCTTGGGTTTAAGTGGTTCTCCTATCATGGCTTCACAATGTGCTGACATTACAGGCCACACCCAGCCAAAATAGTTATATCTTTTTATGACTATATACTAAAAAATATTTTCAAATAGAAAGCAAACAACTATAATTAGTGACATTTAAATTTGAAACATTATTTGCATGTGACAAATAATACCGTTCTACTTACTTCAGCATGCTTATGTCATCCTGTGCCATGTGTGATTCAATCTCCCAATCTCTTTATTTGAATTACTGTAACATATTTGTATACTATAGGGGCCATCAATCCACATGGTGCTTCTATGATGTTCTAAACACAAATGTAAATGCAGACCCTAGGTAGCATAATTCTATGTAATTAGAAGATTTTACTTTAATTGTTCCCCATTATATGCTTTATATGTTTAAGTTATAATAAAAAACTAAAATTCTAAAATAAAATTATTTTCATAAAAAATATCAATTTTTAGTAAACATTGATACACCTTTTCCTATTGAACTTCTATAGAGTAGAGAATATATCATCTTATATTTTTGTATGTTTGTTTTAAGTTAGGATTGCTGGAAACATCATACATTTTTTGTGAATATAATAGATAATGCAATCAGAGTTCTGCTTATTTTCTGGCAGATAGAATATTTTTAGATATTATATGTTAATTCACATTTCCATATAAAATAATTTATCATTAACTTCAAAAGATTTTACCATCTACATATTTTCAAAAGCTTTTGGTGGTAACAATCATAATGCTTTGCTTATTTTATTGCTACTTTCTCTTTGCTTAACATCTCCCAAAACCAAATAGTGCATTCTTTAAGGTCACCAATCAGAAACAGTCTCTACTTTATGAAATATGGTTGGTATTAATTAAATATTTGTTAAATAATTAATAGATAAACTACTTGAAAAAATACATATTAAAATATTATTTGCAGAAAGACTTATCATACGTTTTGTCTGCTTTTAAATTTACATCTAATTTTAGATGTCTGCATTACAGTCTTCTTGCTCTGAAGTTGATAAACTGTAAAACAATAAGCCTTCAGTTACATTCTTTATCTCTTAGCATGTTTAAAGAAATTGACTTAATATATAACAATAAAAGACCACTACTGCCATTTGTTTTTCTGTTATTTTGTTTTTTGTTTGTTTTTAAATTTATGTATTTTATTTTATTTTTATTGACAGAATGCTGGGAAAGGCACTGTTATGTTTTGAGAATAACTGCTACACCTACATCAGCAGGACACAATTTGGACTTCCCAAGCTTCGTCTCTCTGTCTTCTTTCAATGTATTTTCTGCCTTCAGACCTTCTTTCCTGTATGAGTGCTTCTTGCAATGTCTGTGGGACTTAAAAAACTTATTATTTTTCTGAAATACTAAACATGAGAATACATTTAAAATGCCCAATTCTTACTAGGTCTTCATAATACCTTCTTATGTATTCTTAGATAATCAAAATTATGTTAAATAACTTTAAAAATGACTCTGATGTTGTCAGAGAGCTAAAATAGTATATTAATCCATTCTTTTAAATTTTACTTAAGAAAGAAACTGGACGCAAAACAGATGTTCTAAATTTTATGGATAGCTTTAACATTGCTTAATGAAGGTTTGCCACTAACTTTATGAAGAAAACAAAAACATCTTGTCATGAAACAAAACCTGAAATGATATCTTCTGTCTTTTGCACTTTAAAACACAGTTTACATAGAGGGGAGTAAAAGTAACTTTAACACAATTAGCTTTTTGAATTCATCCTAAAGAAGAAATAATTATATCTCATCTGTGTTTAAGAAAAATGGTCTCACAAAAATAGTTGGCATCTTCTATGTTAACAGCTTATTAAAATTCAGTAGAAGAACATTTCCATTTTTAACAAAAATTTTAAAAAATGTAAAAGGGATAAGCACTACTGTATAACACATAGTTTGCAGATAATTAAAACATAGAAATTCAGACTTTAAATATCAGTTAACCACATGTTTAACTACTCAGCTATACTAATATACATATAATTTGTAAAGAAATAATTTTATTAAGAGATAAATATTGAAAAAACCTTTCTTAAAAATTAATAGAGCCTCAAATAGTCTTATACAATTATTATGGTACTTCTTTGTAAGTTCATTCTGACACAAAAAGTAAGGCATATATGGTACAGAAATGTACAATGATCAATTCAAGTACTGAAAATATAAAGAATAGGTGAAATCTATAAATGGCATATATATTAGTTGCCTACAGCTGCTGTAACAAATCATCATGAACTGGATAGCTAAATGCAGCAGAAATGTATTGTCTCACAGTTCTAAATGTGAAATCAAGGTGTTGTCAAGATAGATTTATTCTAAAGAATCTGAAGGAGAACCTGTTCCATGTCCCTATCCAAGCTTCTGGTGACAGACAGAAATCCTCAGCAGTCCCTGGCATGTATTTGAATATTCTGGTGACATTTGTTAGCTGGTAGTTTGCATCACTCCAATCTCTGCCTCTATTTCACAGGAATCCTCCATGTGTATCTCTGTGTCCAAATTCTTATAATGACACCAGTCATACTGAATTAGAGTCTACTCTAATTACCTTATCTTAATATGATTACATCTGCAAAAACCCTATTTCCAAATAACACACCTTCATTGGTATCAAGGGTTAGGGTTTCAATATACCTTTTTTTAGAAAATATATAATTAAAACCCTGGAAGTATGCTAAAGATAGCATATGTTTAACACTGGCTATTCTCAGTTTGCCAACATAACTTCCTGTATGTAAAAAAAAAAAAAAAAAAAAACAACTAAAGAGAATGTTTGTTTGTTTATTTAATTTGAGTTGGAGTCTCATTCCATCGCCCAGGCTGGAGTGCAGTGGCACACTCATAGCTACCCCAAAATTGACCTGCTTGACCCCAGCAATCCTTCTACCTCAGCCTTCCAAGTAAACAGAACTACAGGTGTGTGCTACCATGCCCGGCTAATTTTTTATTTATTGTAGAGGCAAGTTCTCGCCAGTTTCCCCGGGCTGATCTCAAACTTGTGGGCTCAGGCAATCCACTCGCCTTAGCCTCCCAAAGTGCTGGGATTACAGGCTGAGCCACTGAACCTGGCCAGAGAATGTTTATTTTTTAAGCCTTTATTTAAGTGTGAAAATTTTTTACAGGGTTCTAGATACGTGAAAAAAAATGTTTCTTTGTTTTAGGATAAAAATATACACTATATATGGTAAATACAGCAAAAAATAAGGTTTTTTATTCACTAAGTAAACTTTCCAAATTTGATTAATTCTTCTATTTTTAACATTTTTTTCCTGTATGTTTCAGGTATCCTAGTAGAAACAGAGCAAAAATATAATTTTTAATGGAGACAAATGACTAAGAGAGCATAGTTTGATCAATTATTTTTTCATAGAAAATAGAAAACAATACTGTAAAACAAATAGACTTAACAGATAGCTACAAAAACACCACCCAGAAAGAACAAAACACACATTTTTCTCAAGCATACATGGAACATTTTTGAGAATAGACAATATGCTACATCATAAACAAGCTTCATTACTCTTAAAATATTTTAAATTATATAAAGTATGCTTTCCAACCACAATAGAATTAAATTTGAAATCAAGAACAATAGGAATATTGGAAAACTTGTAAATATGTGGAAAACAAATAACTAACCACAAGTGAAAGGATAAAAAAAAATCATAACAAAAAGTAGAGAATGCATAAGATGGATACAAACAAAACACAACATACTAAGACTTATGAGATACTACAACTAAAATGACGTTTAGTGGTAATTTTAACAGTAGAAATACCTATATTGAAAAGAAAAATAATCTCAAATGTATAACCTAAACTTCCACCTTAAGCATCTGGAAAAAGAACCAAAACCAAAACGCAAGAAAAGGAAAATAAAGTAAACTTACACAAGAGTAGAGTGGAAGTAAATAAAATAGAGATGAGAAAAACAATAGACAAGATTAATAAAATCAAAAGTAGATTGTTTGAAAGCAAAAATTAAAAGAAACTTTTAGCAAAGCTGACCATGAAAAAAAGAAAGACTCAAAGTAATAAAATCAATTATGAAAAGAGGGGGCATTACTATATATTTACAAAAAGAAAAGAACTAAATAATGATGGTACATATGAACAAATTAGATAATGTAGATTAAATAAATACATTTCTGTAAGTAAACTTCCCAAACTAACTCTAGAAAAAATAGATAATTTGAATATAGTTGAAATATGTTAAGAATTTGAATCAGTAATTTTAAAAGTTTCCAAAAGTATAGGTTCAGACACAGATGGCTTCACTGGTTTTTCTACAAAACAATTTTTTAAAAATTAATACCAACTTTTTAAAACTCTTTTATAAATAGAAGAAAATGAAACACTTATACACAAATGCTGTTAGCAGGATTATTCATAATAGCCAAAAAGTGGAAACGATCCAAATGTCCATCAACTAATGAATATATATACAACATATGGTGTATCAACACAATAAAATACTATTTGGCAATAAAGACGAATACTGATGAAACTTTGTAACTTTATGCTAAATGGTGAAAAAAAGCTAATCACTTACTATATGAATCCATGTACATGCAGTGTTCAGAATAAGCTAGTCTATACAGACAAAAATTAATTGAATGGAGAAAAAAATTCACTTCGAAGTCCTCTATGTGCCCACAGGGCAAATCCTCCCTCAACCTCCAGCAGACACTTCTCTCTTTTTCAAAGGCAGGGTATGGAATTGAACAGTAGGCACCAATATAAAAGACACCTGAAGAATTTCTTGGTGGAGAGGTTCCTGGGCTGCAAATTACACATAGAAGATAGGGGGTCCATTCCCCCACTCATTCACTGCCTAGGATAAATAAGCTATATTATATAGCCTAGATGTGTAGTAGACTAAATCATCTATGTTTGTGTAAATTCACACTATGATGTTTGCATGAAATCACCTAATGACATATTTTTTAGAATGTATCCTCATTATCATGTGGTGAATGACTGTATATTTATCGTAAGTATCATGCATTCAATAAGTGTGCCCTCTGAATCTAAAATAAAAATTAAAAACTTTGAAATGGCATACAAGAAAAATTATACAGATTGGAGAAAATTATGAAAATATCTGATATGAGGACTAATGTGTCTAGTTATCTAATATAAATGGTAATTTTTGTGTGTTTTACACTATAAGAGTATTGTCCTTGGAAATGGCTTTGAGGTTAGCACATCAGTAATTCTAATTTTGAAAGTGAAAACTGGCCTTGGCATTTGTGATATGTGATTAATGACATAGGGAGTCCTGGGACTATCAGTTTTGGGTATGACAAAAGTCAAACTTAGTTCTGTTGATGATTCATTTTTCCTAATCAACATCTTAATAACAGGTGAATATATTAAGAGCAATAAGTAGTCTCAGTTTCTTATTGCTGATTGCTGTGATATTTTAAATATCCAAATCAATAATTAAGATAATTAAGTCATTCAATGTCAACCTTCTATGCAGACATTTTAAACTATTTAAATAAACAGATGACATGCATCCATATGACATTAGGGTTATGCTGAGATGCTTTGCTCTATACATGATTAGATACAAAGGGACTGGATGATACATTTGCAAATATACTAAGAATTTGCAATAGGACTTCTTAAAATTAATTTCTGAAGTGGTTGAAGAAGGTATTGTTTGACTTGGATGTGCAAAACTCCAACATATCCATTTTCATAAAATATTTCTATTTATATTACTTACTTTATTATCCATCATCATTCAGAGAATTGCAGACAGCGGATAGGATACCCAATAGTGTATTCAATCCATCTGTTCATTCATCAACCGTATGGCAAATGTACAAAATGAAAGATTTGCCTAAGGTCACAAAACCAAAGGCAAAATTTAGTCATGGCAGTTTTTTTTTTAAATAAAACACTCTTTTTTGTAGCTGATTTTGTACTTACATTGCCTTCTTGTTTTTATGAAATAATCTAACTATAGTTTAAATAACAGATCTTAAACAGCCATGTCAAATTTGGTATATTTGACATATAATTTAGTTCTTACTAACAATTCAATCAAATAAAGCTGAATAATTTAAACATTTTAAACACAATATTTATATGTTAAAATTTGTATTGTAGTTTATAAAGTAAGGAATTCTTAGATCATATGTTTTTTAGCTGTGTGTAAGAGGATACATACTATAACCTGAATGATGGTAATTTAAATTGACCACCACAAGTAGTCTGCTTCCTCCTTGTAACAGAATATTCTAATATTGCCTTTATAACAATGAGTTGTTAGTAAAGAATAATGTATAACCTGAAACATGACATTGTAAATGCTAAATTATCAAAAGTCTCTACAATATACCTATGTTATTAGAGGTTAAAAGTGTATGTATATGAAACAATTATGTAATCTGTCTTGCAGTATAATCTGAAAAGACCCACGGTTATGCTCTGTCTTAACATTTGCTGTTAGACTTATTGAAGTCCACATGATGTAAGTTATATGAGAATCTAGTTTCTACCCCCATTTTGATAATAACATTGTTCTTATTCATTCAACAAATATTATGAAACACTAATTATCAAAGATTTTTTTTTAATTATTGGAAATACTATAACATATGCCCTCAAATAGCTAGTGGGTGGAGCTAGTGGGTAAGAGAGATAGGCAAATTTGCAATTAAGGTACAGTGTGATAAGAACTATTTATAGTCCTTCAACCAAAAAGACAAGGCAGCCCACAAAAAGGACATATAATCTCTTCTTATATAGCTAAGAAAACTTCACAGTAAAAGTGTCATGTAAGATGAGACTCCAAAGATAAGTAAGAGTCAATCAATGAAAAGAGGAAAGAGTATTCTAGGTAGAAGAAGATGAATGAGTAAAGTTTTAAAGGAGATAAGAATTAAAGAGCCCTAAAGTTTTGAATATGAAGAAAACAGATTACAAAGTGAGAGGTGGCACAAGATGATGCTGTGGTACTGGTGACAAAAATAGTTTAGTGACATAGCATCAGTTTAAGTAAGAGATATTCACTATTTTGCCAAAATAATGACAATAAAGTTGAGAGTAAAAACAGATTCAAGTTCAAGATAACTGGTAGTTAATATTCTACAAGATTGAATGAAAGAAGTTTTCGATATTGTGATTTGAAATAAATAATCAATAAATGGAACAATAATACTCGATTTCTCCTGTTATACTCTCACAAAACAGGCTAATGACACCAGATGTGTGGAGATTCTTCCCATCATCAAGCAAGCAGTCAACTCTGCAGTGTACACCAGCTGGATATCCTCTAATTCAGTTCAATTCTGACTCTGTCTACCTGGAGAGAGAGCATCAAATCCCACAGGTTAAGGGCTCAGACTCACAAGATTGCCCCCACATCCCTCACATGGGATACCAATGGCAAGTTCGAAATTGTTTTAACTGTGCTTCCATCACTGACTATACATCAGCATTCCCACAGCCTTCTCTTTAAATTCCACTAATCTGCTAGAGTGGTTCACAGAACTCAGAGAAACACTCTTACCTGTTATTATAAAGGATATTACAAAGGGTACAGATACATAGGGCCGAGTATGGAAGGGGATGCACAACTTCCATGCCCTCCTGAGCATGCCAACCTCCAGTCACCTCCACTTGTTTAGCTACCCGGAAGCTCTCCAAACTGAGTCCTTTGGGGGTTTTATGGGAGCTCATCATGTAGGCATGATTGATGAAATTATGCACATTGGTGATCAACTTAACCTATTGCCTGAGGGCTAAACTCTGACCCTTTTTCCTTTCTTGCGGACTTCCTCAATAAAGGACCTGGGAAGTCATGCCCTACAAAGAGCCATCAGATAAGTTATTAACCCTATATAAAAAGGCTTGCTTTTCAAACTGACTCTGGCAATACATTACATAACTGATAAAAAAAATCAAAATATTTTATGACCTTGCAAAGCCATCTCTTGGAGAAATTTAAAGCGTTTTTCCTGGGGGTTCACAGAGGTGCTATATGTTTGCTATCTATTCTCTCTTAGAGTCGCCACCCTATAAGACTTCATCTACATACCAAGAAACTTCTTAATGTCTCTTATCTCATCTCCATAAATGGCATTTCTGCCATTATCTGATTTCAAAATTCCTTAGAAGTAGCAATTTTTGAACTTACCTATGACCTGCATGTCCCTGGCTCTGAGATGTTCTGCCTTCTCCAGCCAAAACAATGTATATCTCACGAGTACTGATTTATGTTTTTGTTTTTTTTTTTTTTTTGTAACTTCTGTCTTCCTAAAATGTATATAACCAAGCTGCAATTTAACTGTCTTAGGCACATGTTCTCAGGACTTCTTGGGATGATGCCACTGGCTCAACGTCACTTACATTTGTCTAAAATAAACTTTCTAGGTCGGGCTTGGTGGCTCAGCCTGTAATCCCGCGCTTTGGTAGGCCGAGGTGAGTGGATTGCCTGAGTCCACGGGTTCGAGACCTGCCTGGGCAACTTGGCGAGACCTCATCTCTACAATAAATAAAAAAAAAAATTAGCCGGGCGTGGTAGCGCACACCTGTAGTTCCAGCTACTTGGAAGGCCGAGGCGGAAGGATCGCCGGAGCCCAGCAGGTCGAGGCTGTGGTGGCCGGGAGTGGCCACAGCCCTCCAGTCTGGGCGACAGAGTGAGACTCCAACTCAAAACAAAATAAAATAAAATAAACTTTCTAAAATGTTTTGCAGTGTTTGTCATCTTTTGTCAACAAGTCTCTCTTCTCTACCTGATGGTGGGGGCGAGGGGAGTTTCTATCCCCTAATTATGCCTGGGTCTTTTAGGTGACCAGCCTTCAATCTGAAGCTAACTAAGGGTTGCCAGCCACTAGTCAACTCATCAGCATACAAAAAGACATATCATTTTGGAGATTCGAAGGGTTTTAAGAGTTATATGCCAGGAGATAGGACAAAGAAAAAAATGTGTATTCATAGCTGGGAATGGTGGTGTGTGTCTGTAGTTCCAGTTTCTTGGAAGACTGAGGCAGAAGGATCACCTGAGCCCAGCAGGTGGGGGCTGTGGTGGCCATGAGTGTGCCACTGCACTCCAGGCTGGACAACACAGTGAGACTCCAACTCAAAAAAAAATTTGTTTAATGTATTTTTTACAGTATCACAAATATATTTTAAAAGTTTATGTGGAGATGCTGGTAAGCAGAGGATAGACTAAGAAATGAATTCTGTAATGAAGAAATACTTTTGAGAAACTATATATGAATGTAGGAGAAAAATGAGATTTTACATTTTCTCTTTTAACATTTTTTCTTATTTGAGCAATCAGTGTTCAGTGTTTTGTGGAGGGATATGACAGCTAAATCAGAGATAAAAAAGAGTCACTTTCTGACATTTTTAGATTTAATCTGTAATTTCTAGGCAGAAAATGGAAAAAGCTTATTGCAGACAGAAAAGTTTCAGGCAAAATATAATGATTAAGAAAACATCTCCAAGTTCTGTCACACCAGTAAGAAATTGTTATACTTCTGTGGAAGAACGAAAGCAGTTATGAAAGCAAGAAATGCACAGATAGGTTTGTGTGTTTGTATCTCTGTGTGTTTGGGGATGAATGTAGCTCACAGGGAACGGAAACATGAAGCAGCTTCATACTCCATGTTCCAGGGAGGTGTCTATTTAATCTGCAGCCAATGAAGACTAAACTCTAACCTCTTTTATATCTTGCCCAAATTCCTACCCACAGGGCCTGTATAGTCATGCCCTACAAACTAAAAGATCTCATTAAATGGGTTTTTATTAATCCCATATAATGTATCTCACCTTCCAACCTGAATCTGGCATACCATCATATGACAGATAAAAAATAAATCAAAATATTTTACCAAATACATTTCTTTGACATATTTTGAAATGGCCCTGCAAAGCCACCATTTGTGGGGAAAATTTTGTATCTGCTAGACAATATTCATTAACATAGTCAGCCCTTTCTCCTTCCAAGCCTTCCCAGATCCAGGACAGATTAAATGAAAGTCTGGCAGTGTAAAGTCTGACTAAAAGACATTCGCCATATATTCTCTCTGAAGGCTGCCACCTATGAGTCTTCATCTACATAATAAGAACCTTGGTCTCCACAACTCCCTAATCTTAACTTAGACATTCCTTTCAACTGCCCCTGCTTCACATATCAGTTGCAAGTGTAGGCCTCTTGAACTTGTGATCAACAAGCTTCCAGTTGGAGTTCCCATGACCCCCTTTTTAGGCTCAACTAATTCACTAGAGTGGCTCCATGACTGAAAGGCAGAGGAAAGAATAGAGTGTATTTTTAGTTTCTATAATCTGCCTTGGGGAAAGATAGTAGCAGGTAAAAGAAAGGCAGGAAAAAACCATAGGATCTTGACCTCTGAGGCTTGCTTCCAAGGCTGACAGCACCCCAACATTATAACAAAAGACGGACTTTTGGGTTTGTTGCACTAAAGCTATTCCAAAACTGCTTCAGAAACCAAGGGTAAAACAAGTACTTCAACAAAAGATATGCTTATTGTTTTAGTCACTTAGTAAATAGCAAGGGCCATGTGTGTTAGAAGTCTGGATGAATAGATAGATAGATAGGTAGAAATATAGGATGATATATATATATATCATTCATAATATCACAGATACATAACTCACATACAATAAAATGCAGTAACCTACAATGGCCTTTAATTCCATCCAATTTGCTGAGGTGTCCATGATTTTGTTCTTCTTTATGTCTGTATAATACTGCATCATGTATATGTACCACATTTTCTTTATCCAGTCCACTTTTGATGGGCAGTGGGGTTAGTTCCAAGATTTTGCTATTGTGAACAATATGGCAATAAACATGCAAGTGCAGGTGTCTTTTTGGTTGAATAATTTATGTTCTGGATATAATCCCAGGAGAGGGATTGCTGGATCATATGAAAGGTCAATGTTGAGTTCTTTTAAGAATCACCACACTGCTGTCCGTAGAGGGTGAACTACCTCATGCTCCCACCAAAAATGTAGAAGCATTTCTTTTTCTCCACACCTGTACCAGCATCTAATTTTTTGTCCTTTATTTTATTGTAACAACGTGGGGTAAAAGTCAGAATTAGGTACTTAAGTAGTCTACAAGAAGGTAGCATTTTGGCTTCCAATTGGTCCTCACTTCCCCTGATTTAGAATGAGACACGCTTAGAGATGTCATGTGCCTTTCCTCCCCTGGCAGTGTCCTGACACTGCTCATCCCTCTCTTGTAGTATTGTGAAAAATGTTAAAGACTTACTTTTTTTTTAGTTGGATTCTCACTCCGTCACCCAGAATGGAGTGCAGCCCAGCTGGGCTCTGACCATCCTTCTACCACAACCTTCCAAGTAGCGGGAACTGCAGACACACTACCACACCTGACTAATTTTTTATTTATTGTAGAGACGAGGTCTCGCCAAGTTGCCTGGGCTAGTCTTGAACCCGCAGGCTCAGGCAATCCACTCGCCTTGGCCTCTCAAAGTGCTGGGATTACAAGTTGAGTCTCCGAGCCTGGCCGAAGAATTGCTTGTGAGTAAGAATGTGTGGTTTTTCAGTTCTTTGTTTCTGTGATAGATCACTGAATATAATGGATTCTAAATCCAAGTTGCTGTGAAGTCCATATTTTTGTCCTTCTTTATGGGTGTGTAATATTCCATCATGTATACGTACCACTTTTTTTATACAGTCCACTTTTGAGGAGCAGCACAGTTGGTTTCATGTTTTTGCTATTGTGAATAAGGCTGCAATAAACACGTGTGTGCAGGTATCTTTTAAGAGATAAGACTGACAAGTGGGACCTCATCAAACTGAAAAGCTTCTGCAAAGCAAAAGAAACCAATAAGAGAACAGGAGGACAGCCCACAGAATGGGAAAAAAATATTTGCCAACTCTATATCTGACAAAGGCCTAACATCTAGGATCTACAAGGAACTCAAACATGCCAAAAAGAAAAAAAAAAAAACAGCCCTGTTAAAAATGGACAAAAGAGATGAATAGACACTTCTCAAAAGAAGACATGAACAGCCAACAGATACATGAAAAAATCCTCAGCCTCATTAATCATCAAAGAAATGTAAATTAAAACTTCACTGAGGTATGATCTAACTCTAGTCAGGATGGCCATCACTGATAACTCAAAACAACAGATGTTGGAGAGGATGTGGGGAAAAGGGAACACTTCTACACTGTTGATGGGAGTGTAAACTAGCACAGCCTCCCTGGAAAACAGTGTGGCAATTCCTAGAAGATCTAAAATTGACCTTCCATATGACCCAGCAAAACTTCTTCTGGCAATGTACCTGGAGGAAATCGAATCACTTTGTGAAAGAGATTGTGCTTTTTATTTGGTTCTCTGCCTGCTTGTTGTTGGAGTATAGAAAAGCAACTATCTTTTGCATGTTGATTTTGTAATCTAAGACTTTACCAAACTCATTTTTCAGTACAAGGAGACTTTTGACTGATTTCCTAGGGTTTTCAAGATATAGAATCATACCATCCAACAAGAGGGTTAGCTTAACTTCCTCTTTTTTATTTGGCTACCTCTGATTTCTTTCTCTTGCCCAATTGCCCTGACTAGGAATTCCAGCACTATGTTTAACAGGAAGGGTGAGAGAGACCATTCTTGTCTTGTTCCCATTATTTGGAAAAATGCTTCCAGCTTTTGCCCATTGAGCAACATGTTTGCTCTGGATTTATCACACATGACCCTTACTGTGTTGAGGAATGCTCCTTCTATGCCTAGGTGCTCGCGGTTTTTATCAAAAAGCAATGCTATATTTTGTCAAATGCTCTGTCTGTATCTAATGATATAATCATGTAGTTCTTGGTTTTACATTTTTAATGTGCTAAACTATGTTTATGGCCTTGTGAATGTTGAACCAGCCGTGTATCACTTGAATGAAGTCTATTTGATCATGATGGATGATCCTTGAGATGTATTGTTGGATCTCATTTGCTAAAATCTTGTTGCTAGTTTTTGCATTTATGTTCATCAAGAATGTTGGTCTATAAATTTTTTATTTGTTGGGTCTTTGCCAGGTTTTAGTATCAGTATAATACTTTTATTTCATAAAATAAATTGGAGAAAATTCAGTCTTTCTCGATTGCCTGGAATACTTTCAATAAAATTGGTATCAGCTCCTCCTTGCATGTCTTATAGAATTCAGCTGGGGCCAGGCTCGGTGACTCAGCCTGTAATCCCAGTACTTTGGGAGGCCGAGGCGAGTGGATTGCCTGAGTCCACAGGTTTGACCTACCTGGGCAACTTGGGGACACCTTGTCTCTACAATAAATAAAAAAACTTAGCCAGGTGTGGTAGCGCATGCCTGTAGTTCCAGCTACTTGGAAGGCTAAAGTGAAAGAATCGCTGGAGCCCAGCAGGTCAAGGCTGCAGTGGCCAGGAGCGTGTCACTGCACTCCAGTCTGGGTAACAAAGTGAGACTCCAACTCAAAAAAAAAAAAATAATAATTTAGCTGGGAAGCCTTCTGATCAGGGCTTTTTTTTGGTGTGGAGGATTTTTAATGACTGAGTTGATTTCCTGATTTTTATTGGTTTGTTAAAGAGTTTCAATTTCTTCTTGTTTCAACCTTGGGAATTTGTGTGATGCCAGAATATCCTCCATTTCCTTTAGGTTTTCTATTCATTTGCATGCAAGTGTTCATAGTGGTCTTTGATAATCTTTTAAATTTCTTCAGAGTCAGTTGTGACTTTGCCTTTTACATTTCTAATTGTGTTTATTTGTACTTTTATTTTTTAGCCATTGTGGTCAGGAATCCATCATTTTTATTTACAGAACTAGCTTTTTTCTTGTTGATTCTTTCCATGTGTTTGTCTTCTATATCCTACAATGGTGATTTTGTCTTAGTGATCGGGATTTTCCTGCCGAAGTTAGAATTTAGAAGATCTTGCTTTTCCAGCTCTTTTAGGTATGTTAGGCATGTTTACTTGTGACTTTTCTATTTTCTTGATGTTTGTATGCATTGTTGTGAATTTTCCTCTCAACACTGTTTACACGGAATCCTAGAGGTTCTGATAACTTGTGTTTTTGTTTCCAAGAATCATTTTATCTCTGTTTTGATTTCCATGTTGACCCAGAAGTTCTTCAGTAGCGTTGTTTAGTAACCAGGTCTTTGTGTGCCTTTGGGGGGCTTTGCTGATAAAGATACATATTTTTATTCCACAGTGATCTGAGAAGTTCCATGATATTATTTTAACCTTTTGAAATTTGTTCACACTTGATTTATGTCTGAAGTTTGATCAGTCTTGGAGTATATTTCATGTGCTGATGAGTAGAATGCATACTCTGTTGACGTTGGCTGGAATATTCTGTAGATGTCTATTAGATCCATTTGATCAAGCCTTGAGTTTACGTACTAGATCTCTTTGCTGTTTTTTGCCTTGAAGATCTCTCTAGAGTGGGGTATTTAGGTCTCCAAATATGACTGTGTAAGAGTCAATGACCTCTCTTAGTTTACTTAGTAGTTGTTTTATAAAGCCTGCTGCTCCTCTGTTGAGTGCATGAATGTTTAAGATGGATGTTTTTTGCTGGTGGATTGAACCTTTTATCATTATGTAGTGTCTTTCCATGTCCTTTTTAACTTTTGGTGGTTTGAAGTCTGCCCTGTTTGATATCAGAATTGCAACACCTGCTCTCTTCCATATTCCTTTTGCCTGAAAGACCATTTTCCAGTCCACAAATTTGACCCTCTGGGTGAGATGGGATTCCTGGAGGCAGCAGACTATTGGATCATGTGTATTCATCCAGTTTGCTCTCTATGTCTCTTCAGTGGTGCATTTAGTTCAATTATGTTATAATTGACTATTGAAATGTGAGAGTTTGTCTCTGTCATGGGGTTATTAAAGGGTCTCTTTTATTCCTTTTGTATTTATAAATGCATGTGTTTTCATTTTTGTGAGTGTTCTACATGCTCTGTTAATGCTGTGCTTGCTTTTACTTTTGTGATGTATGTGACCATTCTGTGTGTGTGTGTGTGTGTGTGTGTGTGTGTGTGTGTGTGTGTTCAACATCTTCTTAAGCACATCCTAAAAGGCAGATCTGAAGGTGGCATATTTTCTTAGGGATTGGATTTCTGGAAATGATATTACTTATCCATCACTTATGAAGCCTAGCTTAGCAGAGTAGGGAATTCTTGACTGGGGTTACTTATTTTTAAGAATGTTAAAAATTGAACTTCAGTACCTTCTGGCTTATAGCATTTTTGCAGATATGTCTGGAGAGATAATGATGGGCCTTCCTTGGTAGATAGTATGCCATTTCTCTCTTGCTGTCTTTAGGATTTTTTCTTTCATGCTTACTTTGTGAAGGCAGGTTACTATGTGTCTTGGGGATGGTCATCTCATGTGATACCTTGCAGAGATTCTCTTTATCTCTTGCACTTGAAAAGTCAACTCTAGCAATATGTAGAAAGCTTTCTTGGATGACCTCATGGACTGTTTGTTTCATGGTGTTTTCAGTTTTCCTTTCTGCTTCAAGGCTACCAATCAGGCGTAGATCTAGTTTCTTCACACAGTCTTTCATATCTTGGAGGATTTGCTCTTTCTTTTAGAGGTTGTTTGTTTGTTTGTTTTTTTCCCTAAGTTTTTGACAGACTGGGTTAATTCCCATAGTTTGGTCTTCAAGTTCTGAGATTATTTCTTCTGCTTGGTTGATACTGCTTCTTATGTTTATTACTCTATTTTTAATTACCAGGATGAACGTCTTTATTTCCATTTTTTCAGCATAGTCTTTTCTGAAATTGGCCAACTCTGTTTTTACTTTCTATATGACTTTGGTGAGTTTTGCTTTCAGTTTCTCTTGGTTCTCTCTGTTTATTATGGTCATGCAATTTCTGATTTCTGTGCCTGTCATCTGGGGCATATCATTCTGGAAGGGTTTCCATTGTTTGTGCTCTGATAGCTGATTTCTAGGGTGCTGTCTCTTTAGGACTCTGAGGGTTGCCTATTTGTGTGTGTGTGTGTGAATTTATTCTCATTTATGACAGGCTTTCTTCACATGCTATAATTCTTCTTTATTTTTTTGCTCTCAAGCTAGTCAATGATCCTGTAATCTAGGGCCCTTTCTGTGGTTCAATATCAGTCACTCAGTGAGAGAGGTAGGGCCATTCACTTCTGCTCATTGCTCCACCATGTGACATGTTTCTCTCCTATGGATTTTCTCTCCCACTGTTAATCTAATTGAGTTAGTTTTCAGTCCCTGCTGCTGAACACCATGCTACTATAATGAACATTGTAGGAAATTGTAACACAAGGTTGAGAATTTGCATAACAAAACATATATATAAATAGAAAAGATATAGTAATAACATGGCATTAAAATCTATGGGACCACTGCCATATATTTGATTGGTCATTGACCATAAAATTGTTATGCAGCACAAGACTATATTTATAAATGTATCTTTTGGCACTTTTGCATATAATTATGCATTGCTTATATACTGAGCATGTTTGAATGAATTAGCAGTAAACATGATATTTCAGAAAGAAGGTTAGAATAGTACAAAGTGTATATTAGGACCAAACCAACATGAGTTCCATATTAGTTCTGCCACTTAATAACTGTATAAACTTGCTCAAGTTACTTGATACTTATGCACTCATTTTTTCCTATCCATATACATATAAAAATACCTATTTCTCTGTTATTGAGATGTTTCCAAATGATTATTGGTGTAAAGTCAATAAATAGGCTATTTTTCTTTATTTTTTAAGAGGAGGAAAAAGGAAGAGAATTACTACTGAAATTATTGTTGGGTCCTCTAACAATATGTAAATGAGAAAAATAAGATTGTCTTTTGAGTTTTTAGTTGTAAAATCAATATCTATTTTGCCAGCAGAGGGAAAACAAGGTTACCCAAAAGAAGCAAAATTCAACTCTATTTAATTGAATATATTCTCTTAGCCAAAAGAACAACAGGGCAAAAAACAACAGACACAGAAGAGTCTTAGAAGCAAGTATTGGCAGTGTCCATCCAAGCTCTATTCAAGAGAAGAAGGTGGTTTCACAAATATACTATACCTTTCTAGCTAGCTTGTATGGATCCACTGACAGGTAGTTTCAAGAGTCTAGGTAGATACTACATTATATTGCCCTTAGACAGTTGACTCTTCTGTCACGTGCATGCCTGCTCAGAACTTAATTTATGATTGTGATATGACTTCCCATTTGAGCATGTTTATAGAGTAAATGAAAGTATTTTTCACACAGAGTTTGGGAAGGATTATTATATTTTTGACTGTTATTTCTTTTTCACTGTAACTCAGCTTGTTGGAAAAATATTTGCCATGGTAGGAGATGGTAATTTAGCGTATCTTGAGAACTGTCTCAGTCCTAAGATATATATGTGCATCTTTATACATCAAAATATATAAATATGTAAATAATAAGAATATAGAGATGTGCAAGTAGAAGAAAGTTTACTTATAGGTATAAATATGATATGGATGTAAGTATATATATAGACACAGATACTGATAGGCCATCATAATCCAGTCTTCTCTGTGCACTTATGTTCTACTGGCTTATTTTTGTTTGAAATTATATCTTAGTGTTTGTGACTCTTGCCTTCTCAGTTTTTTATACAAATTTGCCTTGAACTCACGGGAGCCCTGCCTGCCCCAGCAATATTCCCCACACATGTTAGACCAGAAGATTTATGCACTCTTACTGATCATATTGTGACAAAAATAATAATAATTGCTTAAGCAATCAAATGTATATTTCCATTTTCTACGTTTACCATAACTAGGTCAAAAGTTGGATTTAGTCATGTCTCAATATTCCTTTTGCATATAATTGCAATAGGAATAAGGAAGCATCTACAGCATACTAAAAACTGTCCTTTCCTGCTGAATAATTTTTATGTAGTTTTCTCAGGGACGATCTCTCAACAGAATTCATTCCTTTAAAACCAGGAGGCTTGATTATTCCCAATTTTGTGGAATATATTTACATACATTTCATTTTCTACTTTTGTTATCTACAAACCATTTTATCCATGTGGAAAAAAAAGGTTGTGTCTATCACCATTATGAGAGAAATTTTCATCTTATCTTAATTTTCTAATTTACTTTGGGAGGATTCTTTGGTTATTCTTTGTTTTTTCAAGGCAGGGCATCAATAAATAATTGCATATGTGGGTTAAACTGGCTAGTCCCTGCCATACATGTGAGTACCCAGCAATCCCAATTGTGTGTGTGTGTGTGTGTGTGTGTGTGTGTGTGTGTGTGTGAAAGAAAGAGATTATGAGCAAATTCTGAACAAATCAATTAGAAAAATATCTCTAGGAAATGTGAAGGTGAGCTTCTATTAGTGGTCAGGGTAAGAATGCACTAAAAAGTTTGATGTTTATCATGGAATCTGAGATAAGTCAGAGAAGGACTTAAGCAATACTGTTCTGTTAGATTTGTATCTTAATGTGTTGACTCTAGTAATGGCAAAGACGATTGTTAAGGGGGGGAGCTATGCAGGCTATTGTGGTGATACCAGATAAAAATTGTTAAGAGTACTACTCAGGTGACAGTAAGTACAATGGAAAAAAAAGTTGAGAGCTATTTTTTTTCTCATTTCATAATTTGATAGTTTGTATCTATCATGGGAGGAAGCACAAGTTATAGTGAATGCACTGAATGCACTTCAAGAAGCAACTTTCCTGTGTTCCAGAGTTTCTAACTCTGGGATGTGCAGCCATTTGATGCTTTCATGTCTGTGCTGTATTAAACTATGATAGCCATTATTCTTTATTGTATATGGCATTTTATGTAATCCTTCCTTTGTAAGGCAATTACAGTATTATTTTGTAGTTTTCAATTTGGGGTGGATAAGACTAAATTGTGTAGTCATGTGTTCTGATCATTTCCCACAGGGTTTACCTGATCATATTCACTTTGAAGTCATTTTATAATTAACTGTACATGATGCTGATTCTTTCTGACTTATGCACACCCAGGTCAACAACACCTGAACACTTACTCAGCACATGAGCTTTCTAACTAATTCTCCCTGCTTCCTACTAACCACTTCAAGCTCTATTCTCTCTAATGTTATCTTTTTCTACTTAATGATATTCTCCTCAACTTAATTGTCTTCTATACTCCAAGATCCTATTGTGCATGTAAGTGCGTGTGTGTGTGTGTATATGTGTACAAGTGTGAATCTCTAAGACATGGACAGTTGAGAGAGCTGTCCTCAAAGTCCAGAAAGTCAATGTTATTACCATAATGATATTAAGCTATTATTTGCTTTACTGATACATATTCTCATGAATGTCCAATGAATTCGTTCGTAGACCACACGGCACATTTACAATCACCTCTGTAGGACCAAATTTTCTCCATGTACGTCAAACATTGCATTATACTTTATCAGATTAAATGCAGAGGAGAAACAAAACTTCAGCTTTCTTCTATTAATCCAGACATGTGCAATAAAGTGTCAAATTTATAAGACATTGTTACTTTTCTCTTTATTTTTTTGCAAAGACTGTGTTTAAAATTAAATATTGATAACATTAAAGATCTGGGCAGTAATTTTTAAATCACTTGGCATGTAAACATTTAAAACTGTTTTTAGCTTTAATTTCTAATACAGTATATATTAATAAGTTTAATACATATAAACTCTCTGTAACCTCTCCAGTAACTTTTATTAGTATAAATGGACCTTGTACACAAGGATACTTAGAACACTACAAAGGATTTAGCATCCTTGTTTGACACTGACATTGTGGAAGTACATCATTAGACATTTCAGCTCACAAAATAACTGTTGTAAAATACAGCAGAGCCCAAACTTTTTTCCCTCAACAACTATTGTATTAATCATGCAAGCTTTCTTCTGCAGGGTATCAATACACTAATTCACAGCAGAGAGCATCATAGGAATGGTTATACAGGGACGCAAGCTTGCATTTGATTCTGATCTTTTACAGAGCACCATCTTCTCTAATTTTTTTAAAGTCTGGAAAATCCTTAAATACAACTTTATATTACTAAGTCATGGCAATTAGGAATTTTATGTTGAGTTGGTACAACTCGGATTCTAAAATGTAATTTTAATTAAGAGCAAATAGTAAACAAGTTGCCAAAATAAAGATATCAAAATTTAACATAAAAGTCACAAGTTATAAATGAATATAATTGTTGTATTAAGGAAAAGTTTATACTGAGGACATTAAAAGATCTCCATAGCTACACATGGCTCCTTCTTTAAGTACTGTGACTCCTATCGTTATTATTTTGGTGATTTTAATATTTATGTAAATTATTAACTCAATCCTAGCCGGGCTCGGTGGCTCAGCCTGTAATCCCGCGCCTTTGGGAGGCTGAGGTGAGTGGATTGCCTGAGCCCGCGGGTTCGAGACCCGCCTGGGCAAGCAAGACCTCATCTCTACAATAAATCAAAAAATTAGCCGGGC
>CAUYQG010134479.1:0-10719 GCA_963574415.1 Tarsius wallacei | reverse complement strand
CCTTGAACAATTATCATAATACTATAAGAAAGGGATTGGCAGTAGTGGGAAACTGTCAGGGGAGGGGGGTGGGATTGGCAGTTGAGGGAAACTGCCAGGGGAGGGAGGGGCAACATTGATCATCCACAAGGGTACCTGCATGATCAATGTTTGTATACCTCACCCTGAATTGTACCCCACATCTTTATAATAAAAAATAAATAAAAACAAAAGATTTTTAAAAAGAGTAAGAAGAGCAATCATTAAAACAACTTCACAAGTAGAGAATCCCCATTTATGAAACAACCACCATCATCATTATTACAGGAGAGAATCATCAATGGCTGCTAAAATTTATGGGCAAAAGTATGATGGGAAAAAGTACCTTTGCATAATTCCAAAACATCTCCCCACAAGATACTTATTACTTACAGAGGAGAAAAATAATAGTCTGCCTAGTTTACAGTCGAGAAAACTGGCAGACACCACCTTAAGCATGTGATCAAAGTGAACATCACCAGGGATGACACATGGTCATCGCGTGCCTCCTGGTACGGTGCACTGAGAAGGACACGCATCACTGCTGTGGCCTTCTGGCAAAAACGCACAATCTGAATTGAATCATGAGGAAACACCAGACAAACCCGAACTGGGACAGTCTACGAAATAACTAATCTGTACTCTTCAAAAGTGTCAAGGTCACAAAAGACAAAAGAAGACTGAGGACCTGCCAGAGACTGGAAGAGTCTAAATTGGCGTCAGAAGCAAAGAAGCTGAGGTCCTGGACTGGATCTTGGACCAGAAAAAAAAAAAATTTTGCTGAGACATGTGGTAAAAGTCAAGGTCTCTAGCTGAGTTTCACAGTGTGGCTCAGTATTAATTTGCTGGTTTTGATTCTTGAATTATGATTATGTCAGATGCTAACATTCAGAAAGCTGAGTGAGGGCATGTAGGGATTCTTTCTGCAACTTGTTTGTAAGTCTGAAATTATTTTAAATTTTTCAATGTGAAGTTTTTTAAAACCCTCACAATTTGCTGAACACGTTTATATTGCTGATTTGATTTTATCTTAATTATACCCTTGCAAGTCCGTGGCGTTATCTACAGAGGGTGCCAAAAAAATGCATACACGTTTTAAGAAGGGAAAAAACTGGATTGAAATTGTAATACTCAATAAGATGAATACAAGTCATGGTTGATTTCTGCAGTTACAAGAGGTGCCCAAAGTGGTGACCATCAGCGCCCAGACACTTAGATTACGGCGAACATCACATAAACTGTGTATGCGTTTTTTGGGCACCACCGGTCTATGCACTGGTAAGGAGATAAGGGATGAAGTGAGGAAGGAAACGGTCCAGGTCACCCGCGGGAAGTGGCATGCGGGCTTGAGACTTGAGTCTGAATCTCACGTTTCCAAGCCCTACTTGCCTCTCCAACTGGACAAACTGGCTTACACCTAATATCCAGCGCTGTTAGTCCTCATAGGCTAAGCAGGCCACTTGCTGAGAGACTCGGGCCCAGCCAGGATGTAGTCCACAGTCCCGTTCTGGGGACACCCTGGTTCCCTCTGCCTCCTCCACCCGTGACCTCACGGGCACACACAGCTCTGTCGACAGTGAGAGACAGGCCGAGGCCCTGCCCACCTGTGCATATGCCAGTGATGGCACCTTCCTGGGGCTCAGACAGGGCCTCCTCAGCCCACAGGTGGAGTTGGGCAAAACACGAGGGAGCACAAGGGAAACTGCAACGTCGTGGTCAGCTCATGGCTCAATTCAGCAGAAGCTCCAAAGCGTTCAATTTTGGTTACAAATGGGCTGACTTCACCTCCCAGTCTAGAAAACAAATGGCTAAAAAGAAGAGCCCAGGCCAACCCCTTCAGGCCCCCTCCCACTGTGGGAGCTTTTCTGCCCTCTCAATAAATCCTGCTTTTTCACTTAAAAATAAAAATTAAAAAAAAACAGAGCCTTAAGTTTGGAATGAGGATGCTTGGTTCTGAGTCCAGGTGTTTAGGGATTTTAGGCCTGGTGCTCCCAGGACTGGCTTGATTATGCCTTTCATTCTCAGACATGTCCCAGGTAGGATGGTAAACTAGACAATCATCACGCACAGTGATTATCTAGTTGAACCTCTTTTTTTTTTTTTTTTGAGTTGGAGTGTCACTCTGTCGCCCAGACTGGAGCATGGCCAATGAAGGCACGACCTGCTGGGCTCTGGTGATCCTTCCACCTCAGCCTTCCAAGTAGCTGGAACTACAGGCGTGCACCACCATGCCTGGCTAATTTTTGACTTATGTAGAGACGAGTTCTCACCATGTTGCCCGGGCTGGTCTCAAACCCCTGGGTTTCTTTGTTTTCCAAGGAAAGAAAAGAAGGCCCAGAGAGGTGGAATAACTGGTCCAAGGCCACACAGTCCTTTAGTGGCAGTGCTTTCAGGGACTGCAAGACTATCCCCCGGGAATAACCATTTGGTTGGAGCTTTGGCCTTGCCACCCATTCTCAGTTTCATGTCCAGTTGCTTCCTCTGGGGCTCAGTCTCTCCCCGCAATGGACAAAGTCGCTTTCCTTGTCACCTCCCTCCCGAAGGCTGCAGTGGCCTCCTAATTGCTCTCCCCATCCCATCCTTCCTCCTCGCCAGTCTTGCGTGTCAGCGGGTGGTCTCTTCCAAACCCAGATCTCATCATGATCTCTTCCTCCTCCTGGGAGCCCAGCCTGACCAGACTCCTGCAAAGCACCCCGCCGCCCCCATCTCCCGCGTCTCTCTTCCGCCTGCCCTGTCTCTGCTCTCAGCCCTCCCAGCACAAGGGCTTTGCACAGGCTTGTCCCTCGGCCTGGAACCTTCTTCCACCGCTTTGCTTGTAACTACTACCGCTCGTCTGTCTCGCCCACTGGAATGCAGCTCCACCAGGCAGGAGCCGGGTCTGTGTGGATTCACAGTTGCAACCTGGGGTCCCCTAAATGCGGAGCACCAAAGGCGGTCAAAAGGGTGAGGTGACGTGGCAAATCCTTGTGGTCCTGACAGCCTGATTCCACGGAGCTGACCTGGAAACCTCTCAAGCTACCTGGCCCCGATAACTCAGAGTTTTCCCCAAATCTGAGTCCTCGATGTGAAGAAACATGTAGCTGGAAAGTGACCTTAGGTAAAATGGAATATCCTGAATCCCACATCTCCATGCGCTTCCCTCCACTTGACTCTTGCCTTCACATTTTCACTGCAACCCTACCGTGTTTGTGGCACGAACCATCCTGTCCACGTCCCTCAAACAAAAACAAAAAACACAAACCATATAATAAAACCATACTGGCCTTCTGACACCAGTTCTCCAAACCTCCTTATCATACAGATTGGAAAACTGAGGCCCAGAGAGGGTACCAGGTCGCTTTTAGGGGCAGGGTTTGGGCTCCAGGTCCCCTGCCTGCCAAGCTTTCGATGCCAGCTTTGAGGCATTTCCTAGGGAAGCAGCATACCCCGGTGGGTCCCAGTGCACGCCATCATGAGAGGTCTGGACTCCCACCTTGGGATACACATTGGGTGGTGGTACCTGGGCTTAGTCCCAACTTGGTGCCTGAGAAACTGTCAACAACACGTGGCCGCTAGTGAAGTGCTTCTCAAACTTTCGGTGCCGACGAATCCTCCTGGGACTTGTGGCCCAGGAGGTCTGGAGTGGGGCCTGAGAGTCTGCATTTCTAAACAGCTCCCAGGGGATGCTAACGCTGCTGGTGCCCAGACCACATTTTGAGTGGGACGGCTGTAGCTCAGAGGACAGAAAGTCTGTGTCCCCCAAAATTCATATGTTGAACGTGACTTGCCAATGTGACAGTATTAGGAGGTGAGAGCTTTGAGAGGTGATTAGGTCATGAGGGTGGTGCCCTCCTATATGGGATTAGTGCCCTTATAAAAGAGGCCTCAGGGAGCTCCCTTGCCCCTTCCTCTGTGTGAGGACACAGCAAAAAGATGCCATCTATGAGCAGAAAGTTGGCCTCCAGACACCAAGTCTGCTGCTGCCTTGATCTTGGGCTTCCCAGCTTCCAGAACCGTGAGAGAGAAATTTCCGTGGTTTATAAGCCACCCAGCCTATGGCATTTCCTGCCTAATGACTAAGACAGCCTTCTTTTCCTCTGAAGGGCCAGACAGTAGATATGTCAGGCTCTGCAGGCCAAGAGGCAAAACTGAGAATATCACAAAGATACTTACATAACAAAAGAAAAAACACATTTCGACACATTTTTTTATTGATGAAATTCAAAACATAATGATAACTGAATACAATATTTTTTGTAATGTAGGTTTCCTAATTTCTTTTTTTGGGAGAACTAACAGCAAATACTTTAGTCAGAGCTGGGCTCGGTGGCTCAGCCTGTAATCACGCGCTTTGGGAGGCTGAGGTGAGTGGATTGCCTGAGCCCGTGGGTTCGAGACCTGCCTGGGCAACTTGGCGAGACCTCATCTCTACAATAAATTAAAAAAAAAAAAAATTAGCCGGGTGTGACAGCACGTGCCTGTAGTTCCAGCTACTTGGAAGGCAGAAGGATCGCCGATGTCCAGCAGGTCGAGTCTGCAGTGTCCGGGAGCGGCCACTGCACTCCAGTCTGGTTTGACAGAGACTCCAACCCCCCCAAAAAAATACTCTAGTCAGTAAAACATCATGCTTTTCATATGAGGAACACAGAGTCTACCCTAGTCCTCAGACCTGCCTTTGCTAGCTAATACTGTATCTTATAAATTGCAAGACACAGAAGACCCGGGAAATAAAGCACAAGAACTATTTTCCGTGCATTTCTGAGCTGGCAACGAAGCTTAGTCTGTCTTCAAGAAATAGGTCCCGTGTGACGCTGCAGCTTTATATTTTGGGGCCAAGTTTTTAATCAATGCATGTGAAGTAATTCAGCTCGCCACTGACACCGAGGTGTGTCCTGTAGGGAGGCCGTGTTCAGGGGATAGTGTCAATACGGTGTGGACAGGTGTTTCCCACCCCTGGGGGTTGTGTTCCTGATCACGGTACTGCAAGTCCGAACGGCGTAAATTGAATCTGATTTCCCCACAGAAGCAATGCTGTTACGTGGGATTACGTGAACAGGAATTCGCTGTGGATGGATCCCATGGGCAGAGGAAATAGTAGCAGGGAAGACTCGAGCCGCCATCACTGGCATTTTCCAGGAATGCGAGGGGTCTGGGCTGGCTGGCGTTGCTGGCGACCACCTCTCCCACCGGGAAACCCAGGTCTCTCCCTCATTTCCTCATTACCTCCTCCTACTCTGCCTCTCAAGCAACTCTCAGCCCTTCCTCTTGGGCATCCACTGCACCTGCCATGAGTGTGCAGAATCTCTTGGTTAGACGTGGAACTGTCTCCCACCTGGCCTCCCTGTCGCGAGTCGCTTCGTTCCTAAGCTATTATGCGCTCTGCCACCAGGTTCAGCCAAGATACGGAATTGTCGTCTCCTTTAAAATCCTTGAGCGCACCCTAGACCTCACAGGAAAAAGCCTCACTCCGTGGCACCAGCACCAAGATCTTCTCGCTGGCCTCAGCTCACGAGCTGGGCTCATTGCCTGCCATGTCGTTGCACACTCTGCCATCTTTGCAAGGGTTGCTGATAAGTGACTTAACCAGAGGAAAGGGCTGGCTCCTCTGGGCGTCTAGGGGTGTCACTGAGGACTCGCCCCAGTGCGTTGGCTTGAGTCTTGGGGGGCTCCAGGATGGCTTGTGGGTCCCAGGTATCACAGGCTCACACAGCGGTGTCCATAGGTAGACATTACTGTCTGAGTGTGTCTTTTTATTTGGGAGAAAAACCCTTCCCAAGGGCATCTCCCTCCCATCTCATTGGCCAGGATGGCATCTAAGGCCTTACAACACTACTAGGCATTGAATGAGCACGTTGGCTTGAATTAATCAAGCTTGAATCCCCGAGGTTGATGAGAGAGAGCCTGAGCACACGGCCATGTGGGATGAACAGAACCAAATTCAGGTTTAGCAACAGGGAATAAAGAATAAAGGGGAAAACAGCTCTGGGTAAGCAGCTGACTACATGTCTTCCTCCTGGAAAACACCATCCATCCGCGCTCACAGTTCCATATCTTCAGTCATGCCTCCCCTCTGTCTGAATGCTCTGCTACCCCCCAAAACTCCTATTCATCTTTCAAGATCCAGCCATAATGCCACTATCTCTGCACCATGACCATGCTGGGAAAACCCACGTGGCAGAGAACCAAGGAAAGCCTCTATGAGCTGATGGGGGGCTCCAACCAACAGCCAGCAAATAATAATAATAATAATAAGGTCCTCAGTCCTACAACCAGAAGGAATCGAATTTTGCCAACCATGAGCTTGGAAGCAAATTCTCTCCCACACGAGCCTCAGATGAGACCACAGCCCTAGCCAACAACTTGCTGAAAGCCTGTGAGACACACTGAGGCCCTGGCTCCCGGCTAAGGTGAGCCTGGACGCCTGGTCCACAGAAATGTCCTAAATGTGTTTTTAATCGTGGAGTGTGTGGCAATACTGTCACACAGAATAGATCACTGACATATTTTGCTTCCATTTCTGCCACTCCTCTACCCAGTCTCTAGTGCATTCTCCCAATCACAGGTTTTCTAGCTAAATCACATCACACCTTCCAACTTACTGCTGGTGGATGGCTTCTGAGTCCCCCAAAGAACGTCCTTGACCACTGCCTGCAGGATTCTACACTGTCTGGATGCTCCCAGGCCCAGCTCACCACCCCCAGCCACTCTCCTCTCTGCCCCAGGAAACTCAACGCGCTGTTTTCTCATGCAGAATCTCCTCCCCTTCCCAGCTGCCTCCCAGATATCCAGTTCTTTCTCTTCCTTGAGACACCTCCCATCGACCGTGTCATTCCATTGCTGGCTTATTGTGTCTCAGTCCTCCTTGCTTCTATTACAATCTGTGGTGGGTTTAGCCTCCGTCCCACCCCACTGGACTGTGAGCCCATGAGGGCAGGTGTCACACTGTTGCACTCCCTGCTGTGACCCAACACCTGGTTCTCTGCCTGACACATGGTATTCTCTAGATACATTCACCGTGAATGAATGAGTTTAATTTTCAATCAAATCTACCAGAATATATATGTTCAAACGAATATCGATCTTAACATCTCCTTACTCTACGGTGAGAGGAGATATTCCTAGGGCCGGACCCTTGTTTGCTTTCTTTATCCCTTCCTCCTCTGTGTCCCCGTAGGATGGTTCAGGCTCGGGTCACACATCCTGGGAACGAAGTCTCTGGAGACTAAGACTGGAAGAGAAGAAATAGAAAGGCATGGAGTCAGGGATTGACAGAGCTCAGGCGGCTGGGATCCAGGGAGGCACAGCTGGAAGCACATAAGGAAGCAGACAGAGCCCTGGGCTGCCAGGGAGGCCGCCCAGAACCTGGTTCCAGTGTGGGGGCAACTGGGAGGACAACCATCGGGCTGGCCCTAAGTTAAGCCATCAGCAGGAAGGGCTGCTTGTATGCATGCACAATATGCATGATGGGCTTCACAAAACACCTGCATTAGCTAGATAGCTTTTGAGATGCAAAAAGGATGTGAGTGCCTGGGCTGTATTAATTTCGTCCTCTCTAGAAATGCCTGGAAAATAATAGGCATTCAATAAGTCATTGTGGAATGAACAAATGAAGATTGAATCTTGAGGCCCTTGGTTTTTTATTGAGGTCAATATGAGAATAAAGCATGTCCCTTCATGCTCCTATAAAGCTGGCCTTGATGAGATTGTCCACCAAAGGAAAGGAATGAGCAGCTGGGACTTCCTTCCGAGTCTTCCACTGCAAGAGCTGTGTGACTTTAGGCCAGTTGCTCAACCTGTCAGGGTATCCGTTTTCTGACCTATCGATTGTGGACTAACTCAGAAGATTATTGAGAGACAAATGAAATCACAAGCACATCTAGACCTGCAAAGAGGGACCCTTTGACTTGACAGAGAAGAGACCTAAGAGGTGTTCACCACGGAGCCACAGCCTGGTGCCTGCTGCAGGGCCACAGCCGAGGGGAAGGGATATGAGGATGGAGGTGTCTTCTGGTTTGCTCTAGAGAGTTCTGGAATCTTCCAACATGTCCTGGAAGGAGATCACCAAGACCAGGGGAGCTAAGGCTATCAAACCCGACAGGTGGCAGCAGAGACAGGAGTGGCCCCTGTCCTGGTGGGGGTTTTCGTTGGTGGATTGGGCCAAGTGGAGAAAATACATTTTGTAGTATTTCTGCTTAAATCACCTGGAAGGCAAACCCTAAACCTTTGGTGTCTGATTCCATTGTAAAATCTTAAGTTTTGGGAGTGTGCTTTCTATGCCGCAGGGACTCCCAACCTGTGAGACCAGTGTCCCCTCTCTGGAGAAGAGTGGCAAAAGGAAGAGGAGACGCTGGTAGGAACACCCGGGAGACCAGGCCAGAGAGATGCGGGGACCCTGAGGGCGAGGAAAGGGGGCAGTGCCAGGGACAAGCCAGCAGTACCATCGCTGCCCCTGACCAATAAAAATGAGGGCCAGTCGCCGTCAACCAAATTCTGCTTCCCCAAAGATGTCCATGTGGTAAGACAACCAAACCAAACCAAACCAAAAAAGCTGGTTCCCAAGTTATAATGAACTCTCTCTGTGGAATGTGGCACATTTTAAGGCTCATGTTTTAACTCAACTATTTCATGATGAGATAGTCCTGTTATTTACAGCTAAGAATCTGCACAACGCCAGTCTTTTTAAAACGTTGCACAGTTGGCCGGGCTCGGTGGCTCAGCCTGTCATCCTAGCACTTTGGGAGGTCGAGGCTAGTGGATTGTCTGAGCCTGCAGGTTCGGGACCAGCCCGGGCAACTTGGCAAGACCTCGTCTCTACAATAAATCAAAAATTAGCTAGGTGTGGTAGCACATGCCTGTAGTTCTGGCTACTTGGAAGGCTGAGGTGGAAGGATCGACGGAGCCCAGTGGGTCGACACCGGGGTGGCTGTGAGCGTGCCACTGCACTCCAGCCTGGGTGACAGAGTGAGACTCCAACTCAAAAAAAAAAAAAAGAAAGAAAAAGAAAAAAATGTGGCACCGTGGCCATAAATTCAAAGGAAAAGAAAACAATGGCTAACACGAACCAAAACCTTTTCTGTTCTACCACACGACCTTCTGCTTCTAAAGAGCATGGTCCTTGGTGTTCCCTCCTCATCTCCTGCTGGACGAGGGATGCTGGAAGGACAGAGGAAGCTGGACTTTCAAGACAGAGCCTAGGACTTACATATGAGATTTGCCTCTTATTAGATGTATGATCTTGGTTATTCATCTGTGAGACCTGTAATTTTTTTCATTTGTAAAAGGGAGACAATTCACAGCTCTTAGGATTAATGATCAGGAGTAATAATGAATGTGCCTAGCATGGGCCTGACACAAAATAAGTCCTAGAAATATTAGTTCCCTTCCAGCTTCCCTCTTCTTTTTATTTTTATTTATTTATTTTTTTGAGTTGGAGTCTCACTCTGTCGCCCAGACTGGAGTGCAGCGGCCGCTCCCGGCCACCGCAGCCTCGACCTGCTGGGCTCCGGCGATCCTTCCGCCTCAGCCTTCCACGTAGCTGGAACTACAGGTGCGCGCTACCACGCCTGGCTAATTTTTTGATTTATTGTAGAGATGAGGTCTCGCCAGGTTGCCCAGGCAGGTCTCGAACCCGCGGGCTCAGGCAATCCACTCACCTCAGCCTCCCAAAGGCACGGGATTACAGGCTGAGCCACCGAGCCTGGCTTTCCCTCTTCTTTTTAAAAGTAAGCACTTTGATCTGGTTGAAGAAAGAAAGAAAACAGGAAAAAAATGAGAGTATATTTCTCCTATAACACAGATGCAGGAAATAAAGTCCTGAAACATCCCTTAATTATCCCTGAAGAGGACAAGAATAGTTAGCCCAGCTAGCATTTGTTGAATCTTTACAATTGGCTAGAGACAGTCTAAGGGACCCCCACGTATGAACTCTCTTCTCTTTTGGTCCTTCTAACAAGACCACGAGGTAGGTATGATCACACCCACTTTGCAGATGAGGAGACAAGATGGGGCACAAGATGGAAGTCACCGGGGCACAAAAAAAGTTGGCAGCCAGATATGAACGTCAGCGGCTGCATTCCTTGGGGTGGGTACTCAGGTTTGCTGGAAGGTGTGTTGGGACGTACTCCTGGGATCAGCACCTACGCGGAGGATGCAAAAACGGGCAGAGCGGAAGTAGGGCCGAGATGCGGTTGCCACAGGCTTCTCTGCCAAACCCACTGGGTGCGCTGAAACCGGGGTGGCCCTTCGAAGGCGGTCCACTGAGGCGAGTAGGGTTGAGTCGTCGTGTCCCCATGACAAGTTGTTGGATTCAGCTGTCATCAACACGGCCTTGAGAAGAGCCCCGAGAAATTCCTGGAGAAGGACCCCGCTGGGACACATCAGCTGCCAGCAACCCAGAGAAGGGGGTTGAGAGCACACGACAGCATCCACTACAGTTAGACTTTGCCCCACTCAGATCCTCTCAGGGAACAGCTATTCCAGAGCTCTGGGGGAAGCTTATGAATAGCATTAGCGGAACAGACTACAACCTCTGCTCTTGCAGCTGGTCCCAAAGCCACCACTGACACACGTTGTCTCCTTCCTCTTCCCCCAATCTAATTTCCCCTCCCCGTGGTAAGGATCTTTGCTGATCCTCAGGGCTTCCGACCTAGCAGACCCAGAGCCTCGTCCACGAGGGGCTGAGCTGCTCACCACGCCATTCGGTCTACAAACCAGGCAGGGAAT
>CAUYQG010134478.1:0-12672 GCA_963574415.1 Tarsius wallacei | reverse complement strand
GACCTGCCTGGGCAACCTGACGAGACCTCATCTCTACAATAAATCAAAAATTAGCTGGGCGTGGTAGCGCTCGCCTGTAGTTCCAGCTACTTGGAAGGCTGAAGCGGAAGGATCGCCGGAGCCCAGCAGGTCGAGGCTGCGGTGGCCGGGAGCGGCCACTGCACTCCAGTCTGAGTGACAGAGTGAGACTCCAACTCAAAAAAAAAAAATGGGCATCTAATTTCTAGTTCTTGTTCTGCTGGTTAAAGTCAAATGTTAATTCATTCACTTGACACTATTCAGGTATATTTTTCTCACTTGTAAACCAAAAGTTGAATAGAATCTGGAGTTCTCAAATTGTGCATGATATAGAGGCTCTGGGGAGGAAATTGGTTAGATAAAAGAGATCATTGTGATTTGGGCTTCAGAACACTGTCCCTGCTTCAGCTAAAATTTTCCTGTTTCAACCTATTTTATAGATTGGCCTCTTATAGAAACTCAACATAGTATTTGAAAAGTAAATTTTATGGCTAAGAGAAAGACAAAACAAAATGAAAGATAATCTAGCCTTAATTTGATTGTTTGCTTGGAATGGCTATCTCTGTTCGGTCAACTAATTTATCATGTTTCATTACGATAAACTAAAACCTTACTGGAAATGTGATTGTCAATATGATTTTAGCATTGGCATAGACTGATCTGAGACAATTTTTAATTTCGTCTCTTGGAATTTATCAGTTTTGTTTATAGAATATATGTTGCTTGGAAGTTGAGAAGCTGAAAAACAAAACAAAACATTCTTAACAGTAATTGAAAATTCAACATCAGTTTTATTTTGGTGTTTGTGTGGCCAGGATAGCCAAATATAAGTGATGAATTAGAAAGAGTGTTATTCAATTGCATGCATTAACTACTTTTAAGTTTCATAAAACATCCAAGACTTTCTACATACGTTAGAATTGAATCTAGGACTCAGGAAATAGACCAGTGTTTGCTACATTTTAATACCACATGTGTAAATAACACTTTGCCAAAGAGAGATGAAAATTTTCATGTCAGTTCTTTTGGATTTTTCTCAGACTTTTTATAAATGTAAATTAAAATAACCATCTTACTTTGAAATATATGTTTTTTGTGGCTCTCATTATTTATCTTAGATAACTTTATTTATTTTATTTCATTTTATATATTTTTTGAGTTGGAGTCTCACTCTGTTGCCCAGGCTGGAGTGCAGTGGCATTCTCCCAGCCATTCCAGCATCGACCTGCTGGGCTCCAACGATCCTTCTGCTTCAGCCTTCCAAGTAACCAGGACTACAGGCACACTGCTACCACGTCCAGCTAATTTTTTGTTTTTATTGTAAAGACGAGGTCTTGCCAAGTTGCCCGGGCTAGTCTCGAACCTGTGGGCTTGGGTAATCCACTCGCTTCGGCCTCCAAGCCCGGCCTCTTAGATCACTTTAAATAAATTTACTGGATTTGCTGCAGGGAGGTTGGATAACTCCACTGCTTTAAAACAGTTTATTGAACTGTGAAAGAGTGACTTGCTGTCTGTACAGTGTTGTGGAATTTGGAGGAGGTGATTACTAGCAGGTAACCATTTTAAATCTTTACGTAAACCCATTTTGGAATGACACTACGAACACTTACAGGATGATGGTCAACCTTGCTAAGCTTCCTGTTGTCCCAAATCCACAGCATTCTAGTCCAAGTGCTTCAAATGAGAACTCCTGGACACTTGCCTACTTTTGGATCTAAAGTTTGTAGAGAGTGGGGGAAGGGAGAAATTATAATTTAAAACAACAACAACCAAAGACATAGAAATAATGGAGTTCAAGTCTCAGCTGTCCATGACCCAAGGAAATTATAACTCTGTCAGTTCTGAAATTAGGTAAAACTGACAAGAATGTCACTTTGCTTTCCACACACTATTCTGACCTAATTTTCCCTCGCCGATTTTCATTTGCTGTCCACAAATTCTTAGCGACAACATGTGCACACCGATGAAGGCTATTCTGTGTGAGACAAGACAGAACAATGTGTAAGTTTCTCAGCAGCAGAGTGTTAACAATTCCTGACAGGGGTCCCCTTCCATTTGTCCTCAAAATATGGGCCACTGGGAGAGGTAAATTCACTGGAGGTCTTTAAAAATAGGTGGAACTGGAAATAAATAAATAAACCGATGGATAATCTAAGTGGGTTGAAACTCTTCTCCAAGGCAAAGGAGGGACCTGCATCTATCACACTGTGACATTATAAATCTGTATGCTTTGCAAGGTAATGACATGAAAAATTAGACTGAACAAGCCACAGATGCACAATTTGTCAGCCTCAAAGGAAAGGTTAATGCAAGTTAAATATTGACATGTCAGCAATAAGGATTACGCCAATTATAAATTTACACCAACACTGGCTACACTTTAATGACTGTGACACTGACAGGTCAACATAGGGTGGATGAATGACAACTGAAGAGAACATCATAGAAATTACAAATCAGCACGCTTGGACCTTTTAAGTCTCATCTTCCTTTCTCTATTTTACCTTTATATTGCTCAAGTTTCTCTTAATATATGTATTAAAATTGGTCATATGCTTATGAGGTTGACAAGGCCCCAGATCTGCAGGGAGAGTCAGCAAGCTGGAGGCCCAGAAAAGCCGGCGTTTCAGTTTGAGTCAAAGGCAGGAAGAAGACAATCTCCCAGTTCAAAGGCAAGAGAAATGGTCTCTTGCTAGTAAAAGGGTCAAACATTTTATTGTATTCAGGCTTTCAACTGATTAGATGATGACTACTTACATTTGGGTCAGCGTTCTACTATATTCAGTCTACCAATTTGAATGTTAATCTCATATAAAAACAATTTGGTAGAAACACCCAAAATAATGTTCAACAAAATACTCAAATGTACCCCAGGGTTCAATCAAGTTAACACATAAAATTAACTGTCAT
Organism: Tarsius wallacei; assembly: GCA_963574415.1. Taxonomy (NCBI): domain Eukaryota; kingdom Metazoa; phylum Chordata; class Mammalia; order Primates; family Tarsiidae; genus Tarsius; species Tarsius wallacei. The sequence goes on along the minus strand of CAUYQG010134478.1, from coordinate 9,744 downwards.
AACTTTCATCTGAACTCACTTGTGAGTAAATATTAGCCTCTAATAACTATTGAACATGTCTCACACAACAGGAATTGTGCTAAATGCTTTTCTTGGAAGCTCCTATAAAGTCCACCACAATTCTATGAAGCTATTCGTGTTTGCATTGGCTCCATTTGATAGATGATAGATTAAGCAATTTTCTCAAGGTGACAGAGCTGGTAGGTGAGGGGACCTGGACTGAAACCCTGGGTTTGAGTCTGGTTCGTGAACTCATGGTAGTAGCTCCTGTATTGTATTCATGCTATAGAAGTTCTCTCTGGAAAAGACTCATTTGTATCCAAACAGCTGAGTCAGAAACTTTTATATAAAGTTAGGAGTAGAAATCTTCTTTTAATAATCATATTTTTTGCTGCTTCTGCACACTCCTCCTATGGGGCATTCCAGGGACTCTGTGAAAAACATCTATTGAAATGTAACAAAAATCCATCATTGCAATTGCCCAGGAGGGAAAGAAAACTATCAGTGTCCAACCCTATAAAAGTAAATCATGTCTCTTGAAATTTAGTTATGACCATTATTCAAAATAAATCCATTCTATTAAACAACGATATACACTGTAAACGGTTTGTTCTTTTGATCAAATTTTTAGTAGTAGTCACCACTTGAATACACCTTTCTGTGAAAAGTTGCTGTACATGTCACGTGTATATGGTCACCTTTTTTTTTTTTTTAACTGAAGTTGACTGATGTAGGCAAAATAAATCTATTTCTTTTAGATTAAAAAAAAATACAAAACTTTGAAATAAAACCATGGTCAATAAACATTCTCCAGGGGGAAATCAAGTAATGTTGCACAATTTTAAGCTATTTCAATGTAACTGTAATCTGCTGCTCCACAAGATATAGAGAATTTCAGGTAAAACATATCAGTTGATAAAGAATTGGATACAACTGATTTTCTCATTATGCAAATCAAAATAGACAACTAGGTTGTCCGGTTCTGATAGCTGTCTGCAAAAATACTGGGACATGTCCTTTAACTCATATGTCACAGAAATTCTGAAAAGAGATATTGAGAAAATTGAAAGCTTGAATAGACGTTAAGTTTCTATTGGGCATCATCACTCTTATATATGCTATTTAATTTTGTGTAATCTACTGATCATTTCTAATATGATATTATAACAAAAGGTAATCCAAAAATGTTAGCAGCACTACCGGATGACTCATTATATTAGTCTGCTGCCTCAAATATTGTATTATTTCCTTCATAAAACACTATTATTCACAGAACATTTTATGCCCAAAGAAAGAGAAAAATATGTAGATCTATAATACCTAAAAATGTGATCAAATTAGTCTATGAGAATACTCTTAATGGTTGTAATATCAGAGTAACCTTATTTACTTATAGATTCCAAAAACCTTTACCTTGTAACCAGGCCTCACAAGAATGACTTTTCTGCCCAGTGTACCCAAGGGGATTCAGTCATAATTTGGACTGATAAAAAGAGAAATTGGGTGAGGATAAACATAATGAAATTCACTAAGATATGGGCAAGAATAAGACATCAGTCTGGCTTTCCTGGATCAGCATGGGCAGTATTATAGCATGGGTCGTATACAGGGCCCTAAGCTATAGCTCCTTCAGATTTTGGCTACATGAGTGACTTTAAATCCCATGTGAAGGGCAGGACACAGAGGTATTCCTAGGCAGGTGTGAGAAATGTGGACAGTGGACTGACTTGCTGTGGTAATGATGCTTGCCTCTCCAGCCCAGAAAACCAGTCTAAAGTGAGAGGAAACAGCTTTCCGACCTTACATTTTTATCTCATTTTCCAAGATAAGAAACAAGTACTCCTTGGAGAAATGACTGATTCTAGAACTGGAGCATGAATTATACAAAATGGAAGCATTTTGTGTTGTTAAAAAGTTAGAAACTTCTCAAAAAAATAAAAGGATGGGATGTGTCAAGGGACATGGAGCCAACCTAAAAGAACTCCTGATGTCCAAAGCCAGAACAATTTGAATTTTAAAAATGTATTGAACAAATAACACTACTGGGTAGTATTGTGGTCTGAATGTTTGTGTGACCCTAAAGTTGATATGTTGAATTACTAACCCCCAAAGTGATAATAGTAGGAATTGATTAGGTTATGAGGATATAGCTCTCATGAAGATTAATGCCCCTATTAAAGAGGCCCAAGAGAGACTTCTTGCTCCTTCTGCTACCTGTGAACACTGCAGAATGACAACTGTTCATGAACCAGTAAGCAAGCTTTCACAAGACACCATTCTGCTGGAAACTTGATCTTGGATTTCTTTGCCTCCAGAACTGTGAGAAATAAATTTCTGTTGTTTATAGGCTACCATATTTTGTTATAACAACCTGAATGGACTAAGACACCCTGTCTAAGCACTAGAAAAAAAATCAAATAAATCCAAATTGAGGCAGTTCTATGCAATACCTGTTTAGTGCCTCTTAAAACTGTCAACATCATCAAAACCAAGTAAAGTCTGAGAAACTTCACAGGCAAGAGAAGCGTAAGGAGACATGACAACTAAATGTGATGTGGCATTCTGGAAAAGATTAGTTTAAAAGGCATTACAGTACCCTGAACATTTACCACAAAACTATAAAAAAGGGATTGGCAGTAGCCAGAAACTGCCAGGGGAGGGATGGGGGGAACATAACATTAATAAGAGTATCTGATCTCAAATCAGGCAAAGTGGGGACAAAAGATAGGTCCAAACTTTACCTGTACGATGATGACTTGTATACCAAATCCTGAATTGTACCCAACATCTTTAAAATAAAATAAATTTTAAATAAAGGAACTAGAAAATAATAGTGAAATCCTAATAACATATAGCTAATAGTGATACATCAATGTTGTTTCCTTGTGACAAATGTGCCATCATAATATAAAATATTAAACACAGAGAAAATTTGGTAAGGTTATATGTTACCTATCTGTACTTTGTGACTTTCCTATAAATCTAAAACTATTCTAAATTTTTTTTTAAAATCTGCATAAATTTTTAAAAACACTATACAAATATTAAGTGGGCCCTTGGCTTATAGGAGAAAGAACTAACATGAATCAAGCTCCTAAGTGGAGTCAAGGTGGTTTGTCCTCAAATTTGGTGAAGAAGAAACCAGAATGGAGACAACCTTGATAGTCTGACTTTAAATCAAGATAATTCTCCTATACATTGTTCATTTGTTAATTGATGACACAAATCAATTTATTGCTATGCCTTATTATTTGAATTGTTAATAAAATATGAACCTTATCTTCAAGGATTGTGTAGTCAGTCTAATAAATAAGATATAAGAGAAAAGGCAATGATTGAATTATAGTGAGGGAAGTTCTATAACATACGCTAAGTGTGATAATAATAATATAATTTATCATTTATTGGGCATCCTTTTTGTGTTGATGTATGCATTGGGAGTTGGAGGGACTAGCTATTTAATAAGAATGAGAAATTTAGGGAAAGCTTTTGTAGAAATTGATCCTTGAGTTTAGTTGTTCCAGGATTAGCAGAATTTAGAAAGGTGGATAAGTTAGAGGTGGCTATAACTACGGAGCAGCCAAGTGGTCCAACAGAAACTGACAGACACAAAGCAGTGAAGGCTACCCAAGTCACTAAGCACAGAATTAAGGAGTCCTCATGGACCAGCAAGGGAAGTGATTGTCATAAGGAAGGTATAGTTATGAATAATCAATCCTTTGCCATAAGAACAGATTTTAGGCAAATATCTCCAGCCACTTGAGAGAGACAAAAAAATGAAAGTAAAATGAGTTTCATTACTAATCCAATAAAGCAAGTGAAAATAAAAATTTGGCACAACAAAAATGGGGGGGTTTGCTCCCAAATGACATATATTCAAAGAAAATGTTGATACCCAGTTCTGGTAAGTGGAAGAGAAAGGACATGCCGATCACAACTATTATGAGAATAAATTGGTATGACCTATCTGGAAAGCGTTTGGTAGTATGGATCTTAAAACTAATTTGATCAAGTAATTTTACCCAAATAAAATAATTGAGAAGCAATGTAAAATGTTATATATGAAAAAAACTGTTCATTACAGTATTATTTATAAATTATTTTTTAAAAATTAAGAGAAAGAATTGAACACGGTACAAATATACAAAATGTGATTAATCAAGAAAACTATGGTACACGTGTATAATTAAAATTATTACAAATTTTAAAAATTACATTAAATTAATTGTTATGGACTGAATTGTGTCCCCAAGAAAACGCGTATATTGAAGCTCTAACCACCAATGTGAATATATTTTGAGATAGAGCTTTTAGGAAGGTAATAAAGGTTAAATGTGGTCATAAGGATGGGACCCTAAACTGAGAGTGTTCATGGTATCCCAATAATAAAAAAAAAGAATCACCAGATCTATCTCACGTCATGTGCAGACAGAGAAAAAACCACATAAAATCACAAGTGAGAGAAAAGCCATGAGCAAACCATGGTGGCTCACATCTGTAATCCTAGCACTTTAGGAAGCCAAGAATTCATTGGAAGGCAATCCCAAAGGGACCTCAGTATTTGAACTTCTATTTCCCAGGACTGTGAGAAAATACATTTCTATTGTGTAAACCACTCAGTCTGTGGTATTTTGTTATGACAGTCTGAGCTGACTAATACAGAGATTATATTTTTATTAAAGAAGATATTCATGATGTATTATTTATTTTACTTTATTTTTATTTTTTATTTTAAAGATGTGGGGTACAATCCAGGGCTAGGTATACAAACATTTATTATGCAGGTACCCTTGTTGATGAGATATGCCCCTCCGTCCCCTAGCAGTTTCCCTCAACTGCCAATCCCACCCCTCACCTGACAGTTTCCCACTACTGCCAATCGCTTTCTTATAGTATTATAATTGTTCAAGGTCCGCTTATGAGTGAGATCATATGGCAATCTGTTCTTTGTTTCTGTGATAGATCACTGAGTATGATTGACTCTAAATCCACCAAAGTTGCTGCAAAGTCCATATGTTTGTCTTTCTTTATGGCTGCATAATATTCCATTGTGTATATGTACCACATTTTTTTATCCAGTCCAGCTTCGATGGGCAGCATGGTTGATTCCATGTTTTTGCTATTGTGAATAAAGCTGCAACAAACATGCATGTTCAGATATCTTTTTGGTAGAATGACTTGAGTTCCTCTGGGTATATTCCCAATAGGGGAATTGCTGGGTCATATAAAAGGTCAATTTCTAGTTCTTTCAGAAATTGTCAACTATCTTTCAAAGAGGTTGCACTCGTTTGCATTTCCACCAGCAGTGCAGAGGTGTTCTTTTTTCTCTACATCCTTGCCACATCTGTTGTTGTTTGTTTTATTAATGATGGCCATTCATACTGGGGTTAGGTGGCATCTCAATGTGATTTTGATTTGCATTTCTCTGAAAGCATAAAATTATTCTTGAGGAATAAATCATCAATCTTGGCAGCACTGCATTTTCACAGATAAAGGTCAACTGAAGATTAAATACAAATTAAATTATATAATAGACAAGAAAACAATATACCATAGTCAGCAGGTACAACAAATTAGATTGTTAAGAATTTTGTCATTGAATAATCAGAGAGGTATGTATACAATAATTATATAAATGAAAGAAAAATAAATAAAAAACACAGAAGAAGACACTATAATAAATGACTGAGTAATTTCAAAAAGGAACTAAAGCTTACAAATAAAAAAGAGTTATATAAGATAAAACTTAATAGTTCAGGAAATTAAAAGATCCTGCCTAGTTGAAAAGACAGTTTGTTAAAGGCAAACAAACAAATAAACACTAGAACATTCAGTCGAATAAAAAATTTGGAAAATCTGAAAGAGAGGTCGAAAGATGTAGAGAAGTGAATATTCTGTTAGAAATAATCAGCCCAATACTCCTGAAAGTCAATAAAATTACAATAAATAAATTAAAAATGGAAAATGCAAAATAAATTAAAAACTGAGGAAGAGATAATTAGCGAAGAGAAATAGCAAAATTAGAAATAATAAAATAATATGAATGCTTAACTTATTTAGCATACTGGAGAAAGGAAAAGTATAAAAAACGCAATTAGAGTAAGTAAAAAAAAAAAAAAAAAGGAAGACTATTCACACCACATAACTTAAGAAAGATTTTGAAACTAGAGGCATCATGTATGTCTGAAGACTGAGCATGGTGCAGGGCTAAAACCAGGACCTTGGAAAGTCGCCATAAGAAGCATTTACAATCTTAGGTCCTTTTTCCCAATTGAAAAGACTGTTTCTCCTGTACCCAGCAGAGGACAAGGAGGTTTATTCTTTGAAGCAATTGCACTAGAGGAAGTCATAACTCAGGAATACAAAGTGTAGCTGAGATTGAATATGAGTGTTGTTCGGAGCACATGGGTATTAAGTGAAAGCTTACATAGTGAATGATGTGGTTCCCACCTCAACTACCAAAGCATTAGCAGTTGGGCTCATATGCTGTTTGGAAACAGTTTATGTTCGTAGTATATATACTCACTATCCCTCAGCTGTTTGGGTAATGGAGAGTACTGGATGTGCTTCCTGTTATTCATTTCCCAATACCCTCAGATGTTTTAGCCTTTTCTGAAATGTGGGTTGAGTTTTAGCACATCTTCCAACATGGCCTGGTAATGGCTAAATAGACCAGAGTATTCCTAGGAGTTAAACAGTTGGGCAGCTGACTAGTAATGGCTGCCCAACTTATATGGTGAGCAGAAACTGAACATTAGTGAGAAGAAGGAAAAGTAAAATCAGTTTTATGAATAAAACTGCTGTGAACCATCTTGTACAAATTTTTTCATGGACATGTGTTTTTATTCTTTTGGGTAGGTTCCTAGAAGTGGCATTTCTTGGTCATATGATAGATAATTATGTTTACTTTTATAAAAAACTGCTGGATATTTTGGTTGAACCATGTAATACTCTTACCACAATATATGAGAGTTCTGGGTTGCCAATATTAGGTATGGTCTGTCTTTTTAATTTTTAACAATTCTAGTGGTTATATGCTTTTATTTCATGGTGATTTCTCTGCATTTTTTTGAGACCTAATAATACTGAGTACTTTATCTTGTATTTATTCGGCTTTTATACATCTTTCTTTGTGATTGTGGTTAAAATATTTTACCAATTTCTTACTAGAGTGTTTTATTTTTATTAATGAGTTGTAGAATTTTTAATATTAACTAAATGTCAATTTTTGTCAAATGTAAGTTTCACAAATATCTTCTCCTACCTTATACCTTGCCTATTTTTTCCTAATGTTTTTGGATGAGCAACGATTTTTAATTTCAATGAAACCTAATTTATCTGTTCTTTTTTTATGGATACTAATTTCTTATTTTCACCATGTTGCAATGATATTATGTTAATAGTTTTATCCTTTACCTTTGAAACTAAGAGTTATTATAAATTAATGTTTATGTATTATATGAGGTTGGGTCAAAGTTCTTTTTGTAATATGCATATCCAATTATTCATCATTTGTTAAGAAGAGATTTCTTACCACATTGAACTGCTTTGACATTTTACCAAAAAATGTGACCATATATGTATGTGTATATTTCTGATTTCTACTCTGTTGCATCAATTTACTAACTTTTCTTTTTTGAGTCGGGTTCTCACTCTGTCATTCATACTGGAGTGCAGTGGCATGATCATAGCTCACCACAGCCTTGAGCTTCTGAGCTCAAGAAATCCTCCCTCCTCAGCTTCCCAAGTAGCAGGGACTGTAAGCACATGCCACCACACCTGGCTTATTTTTAACATTTTTTTGTAGAGACAAAGTCTCACTATACTGCTCAGGTTGGTCTCATACTCCTGGGATCAAGCAGTCCTCCTGTCTCAGACTCTTAAGGTGCTAGGATTACAGGCATGAGCCACCATGTCTGACAGTTTTACTAACTCTCATGGTAGTACCATGTTTCTTGATTACAATAGCTTTATAGGTCTGAAATCATATGGTGAAAGTTGTGTAACTTATTTTTTGTGTGTGTAACTTATTATTTCTTTGTATACTCAGGTCTTTGGCATTTTCATATACACTTTAGGATAAGATTATCAATTTCTACAAATAAGTCTGCTGGGATTATAATTGAAATTGCTTTAAAAAATTGTGAAGAATTGTGGAGCTCAGTTTGCTAATAATTGACATCTTAAAAATATTAGTTTTGAAATCCACAAACATGGTATAGCTTTTTTCTTATTTAGATCTCTAATTTCTCTGCAATGTTTTGCAGTTTTTATTTTACAGATATTATGTTAAATTTATTAAATATTTTATACTTTTTAAAGACATTGGAAGTAGAGTTATTTTTAGGCTAAATTTTATAATTATTAATACTATGTGAAATACAATTTTAAAAATATATTATCTTTACACTCTGTGATCATTTTGCTGAATATATTTATTAATTCTATTAGTGTTTTGCAAATTTCTCAGAATTTTCTGTTAACAGTCATGTCATTTTCTAACAAACATGCTCACTTCTGTTTTTATTTTTGAGCCTTTATTTATTTATTTCTTCACTTACTTCCCGGACCATGACCTCTAGTAAAGTCTTTCATAAGAATGGTGGAAATGGGCATCTTTGCCTTGTTTATAATTATATGGAAAAAAATCTAGTCTTTCATCGTTACATATTATGATACTTTTTAATAGATGTCGTTTATCACATTCATGACTTTTCCTTCTATTCCTAATTTTATGAGAGTTTTAAAAACATACAAACTGGCATTGAAACTTGTCAAATGTTTAGGGGAGGAAATAGGAAGATTTTTGGTACAAAGTTTCAGTTAGAAGAGATGAACAAATTTTGAAGATTTATTCTATAGCATGGTAACTGTAGTAATAATAATGTATACTTGAAAATTACTGAAAGAATAGATCTCACATGTTCTCATCCCCAAAAACAAGTATGTGAGGTCATGGATATGTTAACTAGCTTGATTTAAATATATATATTTATTTATTTTATATATAATATATAAATATTTATATATAGCATATATACTTATATATTACATATGTATTATTTTATATATTTATATACTATATATATTGCACCATAAAGATATACAATTTTTATTTATCAATTATACCTTAACCAGCTGAGAAGAATAAAGACAAACAAAACCTAAAAGTGCACATACCCAAAAACAAAAGCAAAAAACTAAAAAAAATTAAAAATTTTCAATTGTTTTTACTGTATCTATTGAAGAGATCAAAGAGTTTTTCTCAACTATTTTGTTAATGTATTGCATTTCATTGAGTTTTAAATTGTATACTTAAGTTGCATCCCTATAATACATATCACTGTATCATAATGCACTATCCTGTTTACATATTACTGGACCAATTTTGGTTAATTTTTTGGTTAAGTATAGTGTACCTACATTTTGTTCATGAAAGATATTTCTCTCTCTCTCTCTCTCTCTCATGTTTTATTCAGATTTTTTTTTTTTTTTTTTTTTTGAGTTGGAGTCCCACTCTGTCGCCCAGACTGGAGTGCAGTGGCCGCTCCCAGCCACCACAGCCTCGACCTGCTGGGCTCCGGCGATCCTTCCACCTCAGCTTTCCAAGTAGCTGGAACTACAGGCATGTGCTACCACGCCCAGCTAGTTTTTGATTTATTGTAGAGATGAGTTCTCACCAAGTTGCCCAGGCGGGTCTCGAACTCGCGGGCTCAGGCAATCCACTCACCTCAGCCTCCCAAG
>CAUYQG010134469.1:0-12301 GCA_963574415.1 Tarsius wallacei | reverse complement strand
GACTGAGAGTGGGAAGCCATTTTTCATCTTGTTCGTAAACCCTGACACAATGATGAGAAAGTAGAAACTATGCCTTTGGAGAAATTCACACTTTAGGTAAAACTAATTTTACTGACTTTGTCTTTTCAGAAACAGACTTCCTGGTGCCAGGTATCATAGGTATCTCATAGCGGTAATCAAGATTGCCTAGAGTAAAGGGAATTTACAAGGCCAAAGACATCATGCGTTGGGCAAGGATTGTAAAAGTAATGAAACTTGTAATTACAAAAGTTATGACCGCTCAGAGAGAGAGCAGGCGGGGATTCGATCTTCCAGTAAATTGTGCACCATCTACAGGGAAGTCAAGGATCCCCCGAAGCTACCCACTGGGAATGCCTAGGAGATAAGAGGGAGTACACCCTCCATTAGCTCTAAGGAATGTTGTTCGGGAAGGTACAGGAGCATTAGAATCCTTGTTATGCCCTTATCTAGGGGCTATGATAATGTGGGTGGACATTAGTGGGTCTCTGTGTCACAGATTCTCCAAGACATCCACAGGTGGTGGGTAAGGAAGTCACGACAGTCACATCTACCTGATTGCAACATCTCCAAGGAAAAGGATTTAAGCCAGGGGTTTGGGGCTACGCAGCCACACCACCTAGAGTGTAGGCCCACTCCCTGTCTGTGGGGGGGTGAGGCTTTCTTAAATAAATCGTATCTTCTCTCACCTCTTTGTGTGTTGCAATTCTTTGCATTTACTCGGATCTCTGGGTTTCCAGCACAGCACTCCCGGCTTGCCAGCTCCAGTGGTGCTGCACCTCTCTACACCTCTCCTCTCTCTCCATCCATCTCACCCTCATCCTATCCGGACCCTAACAATTATAGGATACCCAGCAAAACTATCTTTCAATGAAAGAGAAATAGTCTTTCCCAGACAAGCAAAAAATGAGAGAATTCATCACCACTAGACTGACTCTAGAAGAAATGTTTAAAGGAGTCCTACATCTGGAAGTGAAAGAACAATATCTATCATCATGAAAACACATAAAAGCACTGACATACCAGACATACAAATGAGAAAGAGAAAGAACTCAAATGTTACCACTACCAAAAACTGCCAAACTACAGTGATTTACAACAGGAGAGGAAGGAAAGAAGGGAGGGAGGGAGGGAGGGAGGGAGGGAGGGAGGGAGGAGGGAGGGAGGGAAGGAAGGAAGGAAGGAAGGAAGGAAAAAATCAATAAACTGACAGGAATAAGTGCTCACCTATTGATAAAAACCTTGAATGTAAATGGATTAAATTCCCCACTTAAAAGATATAGACTGTCTGAATGAATTTTTTAAATGACTCAACTATATGCTGCCAGCAGAAAACTCATTTCACCTCCAAAGACAAATATAGACGGAAAGTGAAGAAATGGAAAAAGATATTCCATGCAAACAGAAACCAAAAGTGAGCAGGAGTATCTATACTCAAAACTTCAAGCCAAAAACTGCAAACAAGAGAAAAAGAAGATTATTAAATGATAACTAAGAAATCAATTCAGCAAGAAGATATAACCATTTTTTTCTTTTTTTTTCTTTTTTTTTTTTTTTGAGTTGGAGTCTCACTCTGTCACCCAGACTGGAGTGCAGTGGCATGCTCCCGGCCACCGCAGCCTCGGCCTGCTGGGCTCCGGCGATCCTTCCGCCTCAGCCTTCCAAGTAGCTGGAACTACAGATGCACACTACCATGCCCCTAATTTTTTGATTTATTGTAGAGATGCGGTCTCTCCAAGTTGCCCAGGCGGGTCTCGAACCCGCAGGCTCAGGCAATTCACTCACCTCAGTCTCTCAAGGCGCGGGATTACAGGCTGAGCCACCAAGCCCGGCTGATATAACCATTTTAAATATATATGCACCCAACAGTGGAGCACCCAGATTTAAGATTATTAGATCTAAATGGATATATAGACTCTGACACGATAATTGTTGGGATTTCAACACCTCATTCTCAGCAGTAGACCAGATTACGTAGACAGAAAATCAACTAAAAAACATTAGATTTAAAATTCACTTTAGACCATGGACCTAACAAACATTAACAGCGCATTTTATCCAACAGCTGCAAAATACACATTCTTCTCGTCAGCACATGGAACATTCTCCAGGATAGACCATACGTTATGCCACAAAACAAGTCTCAACACAATTTTAAAACATCAAAATCATATAAAGTGTCTTCTCAGACCACAATGGAATAAAACTAGAAATCAATAACAAGAGAAACTTTGGAAACTATACAAATGTATGGAAATAAAACATCATGCCCTTAACAACCATTTAGTCAATGAAGAAATTAAGAAGTAAATTTTAAAATTTCTTGAAACAAATGAAAATGGAAGCACAACATACCAAGTTTTACAGGAAAAAAAGTGCTAACAGAGAAGTTTATCGCAATAGTGCTACCTCAAAAAAGTAGAAAGAGTTTAAATAAACAGTCAAACTATGCACCTCAAAAAACTAGAAAAGCAAGAACCAAAAATTAGTAAAAGGAAAGAAATATTAATAATCAGAATATAACTAAACAGAAGCTAGTAACAATACAAAGGATCACCTAAACAAAATTTTGGTTTTTTTTGAAAATGTAAAATTGATCACCTTTTTGCTAATCCAGAAAAAAGAGAAGACCCAAATAAATAAAATCAGAAAGGAAAAAGGAGACTTTACAATTGATACTACAGAAATACAAAAGATCATCAGAAACTATTACAAACAACTATAACACTAATAAACTGGAAAAACTTGAGGAAGCAAAAAAAAAAAAAAAAGTCTGAACACATACAACTTACCCAGATTCATTTACAAATTAAAAACTCGAACAGATCAATAATAAGAAATGATATTAAATCAGTAATAAAAAGTTACCAAACAAGGGTAAGTCCAGGACTGGAGAGCTTCACTGTCGAATTCTATCAAACTTACAAAGAACTAACACTAGTTCTCAAACTACCCAAAAAATTTTAAGACCAGGGAATTCTCCCAAAGTCATTCATGAGGCCAGCATTCCCCTGATACCAAAATCAGACAAGGATGCAACAACAAGAAAAACTACAGACCAATATTCCTGATGAAAATAAATGCAAAAATCCTCAGTAGAATATTAACAAACTGAATCCAACAATACATCAAAAAGATAATATATCATAATCAAGTAGGATTTATTTCAGGGATGCAAAAATGGCTCAACACTTGCAAATCAATAAGCATGATACATTCCATCAACAAAAGGATAAACAAAATCGTATGACCTTCTCAATAGATGCAGAAACACATTTGATAGAATTCAACTCAACAAACTAAAAATAGAAGAAACACACCTTAACATAATAAAAGACATATATAACAAACTCACAGCTAACATCATATTAAATAGAAAAAAGCTGAAATTCTTTCATCTAAGAACTAGAAAGATGCAAGGATTCCCACTTTCACCACTCCTACTTAACATAACACTGGAAGCCCTAGACAGAACAATCAAGCAATAAGTCATACAAATTGGAAAAAAAGAAGTCAAATTTTCCCTCTTTGTTCATAATATGATCTTACATCTAGTTTAAAAAAACCTAAAGACTCTAACAAAAACCTCTTAGATCTGATAATAAATTCACTAAAATTCCAGATTACAAATTCAACATACAAAAATAAGTAGCAATTATGATCAGAGGATATTTCTTACTGTAATATGGTCACTAGAACAAATGTGGGTTCTATTTTTCAATAAAGCTGAGCTGTAATTTTTCAGAAAAAATTAAGTAGCATTCCTCTATACCAATAATAAAGTCAAGAAGGCAATCCAATTTACAATAGCTACAAAAAAAAATAGCTAGGAAAAGATTTAACCAAGGAAGTACAAACATTCTACAAGGAAAACTACAAAACACTGATGAAAGAAATTGAAGAGGACACAAACAAATGGAACGTCATCCTATGCTCATGAGTTAGAAGAATTAGAACCACTAAAATGACCATAATACCCAGAGAAATCTAAAGGCTCAACACAATTCCTGTTAAGACACTGATGTAATTATTCATAAAATTAAAAAAAAATTCTAGGCCAGGATCGGTGGCTCAACCTGTAATCCCAGCACTTTGGGAGGCCTAGGCTAGAGGATTGCCTAAGCCCGTGGATTCGAGACCCACCTGGGCAACTTAGAGAGCCCTCATCTCTACAATAAATAGAAAATGAGCCGGGCATAGTAGTGTGTGCTTGTGAGGCAGAAGGATTGCAGGAGCCCAGCAGGTTGAGATTTTGGTGGCCGGGAGCGTGCCACTGCCCTCCAGCCTGGGTGACAGAGTGAGATTTCAACTCAAAAAATAAAATAAAATAAAATAAAAATCTACAGTTCATATGAAACAAAAAAAGACCCTAAATAGTCAAAGCGATTCTGAGCAAAAAGAATAAAGCTGAATGCGTCACACTATGAGACATTGCAATGTATTGTAAGACGATAGTGTTATTCATTGGATCATTTTTATGTTTGCTTATCTCTTACAGATTTTTGATTACCATGAGGCTTATAAAGAACAACTAACACATATAAAATATAACAGTCAATTTCAAGCTAATCACAGTTTAAATTTGATTGCATACAACTCTAAATATTTACTCCCTCCCACCACATTTTCTGTTTTTTGTGTCTGAATTTACAATATTTTGCAACATGCCTTTCTTGATGGTTTATTTTAACTCTAGTTATTATTAATACTGTTGTCCTTTAATTCTCATACTATGGATAAAATTACTCTATACATCACCATTACACTCATATTCTGAATATTGATTAATATTACTTATGCCATTGAGTTCTGTTCTTTGGAGAGTTTTATGTTATTAATTAGCAGCATTTCTTCAATTCAAATAACTCCCTTTAAAAATTCTTTCAGGGCAGGCCTGGTGGTGATAAACTCCCTTAGCTTTTGTTTGACTGGGAAATTTTTGTTTTTCTCTCATTTCTGAAAGACAACATTGATGGGTAAAATGTTTCTTGGCTGTCAGTGTTTTTTCTTCCAGCTAAAGGAAAAAAAAAATAACAGCAAACCAATAATTTGAGGATTTTATTCAGTAAGGATTTCACAATTACAAGATAAGCAATATTTGAGTTTAAGATCAGAAGGCACTAAGATTCACATTTTTCTTTAAAATTTCAAAGAAAAACTGAAGATATGGATACTAATCCTTGCTCTGGCTTCCTTTGTGATATTGGGCACATGAAGTCACTGGGATCTCTATCTTTTTATTGAAAAATAAGAGTTTTTGATGATACACACTCTAATTGCTGGCTTTACTTATCAGTGCATGAACCCATTTTGTTAAAACATGTTTAGGTGAGTTCACTAGCTAAAGGACATTAGTGAACTAAAAATAAACTTACCTAAAGTGAATACTTTTTAAAAAATGTAAGAAGAGTCAATTGCAGGAACCATATGCCAACATTAGTATATTTGAGTTGTGGAATCCTACAGTTGATATTTCTACATAATTTTCTTACTGCACTACAAAATGTCCTCTACTAAGTGCTTAAGGGGAAGGGTGAGTGAGAAAACAGACGACAATGAGCTGAAATTAAAGAATCATTTTACTTAGTAAAGACAAATCCTATGTCTAAATTTTGTAATAAAATAATTTTAAAATGTTCCTCTCTCTTTTTATGGAAAATATGCAATATCATAAATATTATACTATATCTATTCAACTTTCTTACATAAAATCTGAATGCATAAGCACCTTTTCACTCAAAATGTGGTCCTAAGACCTGTAGCATTTTCAGCACATGAAAAACTTAGAATCAAGGGTCTCATCCCAGACCAATGAAATCAGAACCTGCATCCTAACATGATCCCCAGGTGATCCATATTCACATTGATGTTTGATCTGCTCTGCTTTAGGTTATTATTTTTTAGGAATTGCACACATATATAAATTACCAGATCTTATTTAACTCATTCTTTATCAATTTTGCTTTAATGCACCATCTCAGAATACCATCAAGGACCCAAACCTAAACTTACAATGGTCTTTATTATCTCCAATCATATTCAATTCAGATTTGCTACATTTATATTCTTATGTTTTCCAAATAAATACTGGCATAAGTTCTTTATCTGTGATTCTTCATGGTATTACATTTAAGGGAGACTTTAAACTAAAGTAGTGACTTTTAAAACCAAGGACTCTATAACTTAAAGACATTTTTTGCTCTGCCTTCAATTTCTCAGCCACAACAATTATTTCTCTGATGCTAAAGAATTTACATGTTTGTGATACATCATCATATTATGTAGGCCTATTGTGTGTTGTAATTTTACATAAACTTATTTCATTTAGCTTAATAATATCCATTTATAACTCAGTTTATAACAGATTCTCTACTTGAGAGTAATAAAATTGCATTTTGTTAACAAAATATTGGTAATTTTGTTTGGTTACTAAATCATATTAGTCTCATTATTCAAAATTATTGAGGCTTTACTACTCATGTCATAGCTGCAAATGGTAGATGGAATGGTTCGAATAATGTTAGCACTGAATATGAGATTTGGAATTTGTTGAGGGATCAGACTATCCTGGAGTGGGTAAAGCATGCCTCTTTAACCCCCCAGAAGATCTGAGATCTCATTGAAGTCTCAGAGTCGAGAGGCAAAAGTAGGTCTGCTTTGTAATCATTTTTGGGTTGAGCCTTTATTTAAACTTTCATTTGAATAAAGGGTTCCATAGCTCAATATTTGAAACTTACTCACTCTTTTCCTGTGTCTCATCCACTATGAACGTACCTCAGTAATGAGAGACTGAGGTTAATGTAACAAGTGCTGCCACAACTCCTAGGGTTGCAGGTTATAATGAAACTCAACACCAGCCTCTACTTCCCATCTCTATCCCTCTATCTTTCTTCCATTCCACTTTAGCTACATATTTGTATATCATGTCCTCAACAATAACTGCAATAAGAATGACATTAACCTTTCTTTCTCCTGTGTCTTAAATGTCATACTATTTTCTCTCTCAGATGTCACAGCTATCTCAGGGAGCAACCCCAAAGGACCCTTTGCTCAATCTTTGCTTGCCATGCCCTCTGAGTAACCAGAAAGGGTAGATGTCCAGCTTGACCTGGATACTCTCTCCCCTCAAGAGATTTCTAGAGTTAGTCCAATCATGCTTTCCATAGCTGTTCTCTTCTCACCACACAGAGCCATTCATTGCAAAAACTCTCTCTTCATGCTACACCCGACGGTTACTAATTAGCTGTGATTTTTCACAGAACTTTTCATTGTGCCCTGTGGATTTATGATCTATTTAACCATGAACTATTCTGTATCCACACTCCTAAACTTTCCTTTCACCTTCTTGCCTTAACAGAAATCTAGCTGCCCTTTGCAAATTGTCTGCTCTAGAGGGAGTTGCATGGGAATCCTTCCTCCTTTTTTCCCCCGAGAATCTCAGAGCATGAAGATGATCACGTATAAACTGCCTATTTTCTCCTCTTCAAAACCACTGCTTTTGTGAAATTCATGCCATCAGATCTTGCCACGTATTCTTCTGCAAAATCTTACTTCTTTATCTATGACTCCTTAATGCCTAATTCACTGTCTTCTTTTACATCTCTATTTCTGAGACTATTTTCAATGATCTCAGTGTAACTTTAGTGGATTTCCTCTCAGTCCCTTGACTGCCAATGATCTTTCTTCCATTCCACTTTAGCTATTTGTCCTCAACAATAACTGCAATATAAATGACATTAACCTTTATCCTTCAATACCCCTCTTCATTCATCATGCCTAACGCAGACATACTTGTTCTAGAATCTTTCATCCTAGGTGTTGGGGGGAGAATCTCCCATTTTCATTCTGGTTGATTTTCCATCTGTTCTTCATTCAGAGCAAATCTTCTAGCATGAGTTATACATATTTGCTCTTTCAGTTTTCTCCCCTCCTATTTTGTCCTCTTGCCACATCAATCAGACTTTAGTTCCTACCACATTGAGAAGATTTTTGTCAGAATAACATGGATTGTGACCGTGTTGCCACAGCTAGTGAACCTTTTCTGTTTCTATTTTATCTCTCTGCAAATTCAGCTTATTTTCTCCCTCCTTCTTGAAATATTTTCTTCTCTTGACTTTTATGACTCGTGCCTTTCTTTTGACCACATGGGCTGTGACATCTTAGGTGTGTTGCTGGCTCCTCCTTATCTGTTTGACTTCTAAATGTTAGAGGCTCTCCCCAAAATTACCTGAGTTCCTTTTTCTTTTCTAGTTATATACTCTTCCCAGTAGACTCTCTCAGTGTCATAGCTTTAAATGTCATATCACATATCACAAATTTGAATATCGACTTTTTACTTCTCCTCTGCATTCTCAACATGTATATTCTACTGCTTACTTTTCACCTTTCTGTGGGTGTCTCATAGGCTTCTTACTCTGTCCCAAACAGAACCCCCATTAAGCTTCTTGCCCAGGTGTTCCCTTCTAAGGAAATTACACCATCATCTCCTGGGATAAGTATGTCCAGAACTTTTTCATTATCACTCCCATCCCCAAGGAATATTTAAGGAGTTTTGTTTTTTTTTTCTAATGCCAACTTCCATGTAATTTTAAAACCAGAGATATACTGTATACTAGTTAAAGTGCTATATAGATATCTATGCTTTATACGTGCAAAAGCGTGAGATATTCTTGGCCCCCTAAGAAAATTTTACCCCTGAAGGAACATCACTCCCACTGAAAATACATGATCTTGATAATCAAGGCTTTCATCTGTCACTTTGATTCCTCTTATTTCTCACCGTTTAAATGGAACTCACCTCTAATTCCTAGTGTCTCTTCACAGTCCATTCCCCAAATCTGACCATGATTTTATATCTCTCAGACAACTAACCTGGGCTAACCCACCATCTTTCAAATGGGTGAATTCAGGAGCAGTTTCGCTCCTTCTTTCCATAGTTACCATCCAAGTAACTTCTAAAAATAAGCCATATAATCCACCAATGACATTTTACTACATTTAGAATAAAGGGAAATTCTCACAATCTTGGAATGGAGAGATTTATAGACTTATAAATCTCCATACAATCTGGACTTTATCTAACTATCTCCTTCACTTTCCATTCCATCCACTTCCCTTGCTACACTGGCCTTTCTATTATCTAATATATCTTGCTTATTTTTATCTTTAGGATTGGAAAAATTTCATCTTCAGATCTTCACAAATTGGTACCTATTATCACCATCTCAGATTAAATGTCACCTTCTTAGTGCCCCTCTGAGCTCATACTCATGACTTGAAAGAGTCACACAATCACCCTTTAATCTTATCATCCTATTTTAAACTTTTTCATAGTTAGTATGCAACTATCTTAGTCTTACTTTTATTTGTTATATGTCTGCCTCGTTAGAATACCAACTCCATATCTTATCTTCTTTGCCTTGCTCACCACTAATCCCCCATTGTTCAGAACAAGACCAGTATATAATAGTTGCTCAGTAAACATTTATTTTAAAAAATGAATAAATGGCATCAAAGCTAAGGTGAACCAATGAGATATTTGGCCTGCTTTCTCTCTGATATAATCTATTGAACATTTTCTTTTTTTCATAATACAGGCTATTTCTTCTTTAGGTGGTTAACTTTAGAATTGAACTTATTTGGTTTGGTTGATTATCTCTATCCAGCTGTGATTTTCTATTTCATTAATTACTATAATTTTCTTTATTATCACCCGACACATTCTTTAGTTTTACTCTGTTGTTTTATAATTTCTTCCCTGTGCCTGTTTTGTCCCTTTATTTATTTATTTATTTTTTTGAGTTGGAGTCTCACTCTGTTGCCCAGACTGGAGTGCAGTGGCCGCGTCCGGCCACCGCAGCCTCGACCTGCTGGGTTCTGGCGATCCTTCCGCCTCAGCCTTCAAAGTAGCTGGAACTACAGGCGTGCACTACCACGCCCAGCTAATTTTTTGATTTATTGTAGAGATGAGGTCTCGCTTGCCCAGGTGGGTCTTGAACCTGCCGGCTCAGGCAATCCACTCACCTCAGCCTCCCAAAGGCGCGGGATTACAGGCTGAGCCACCGAGCCCGGCTATGTTTTGTCTCTTTAATCTCTTGCACTTCCCTGTAGTTGCATTTTTCAGAATTCTGAGCTAACTGTCTCCTGGCTGGATTCAGCCAGAGGAAAGCATTATGGGGAGACTCAGGGACAGGGGGAAAGGGCAAGCCATGGTGTTTCTCCCCATCTCTCTGCCTCATTCAGTATCTCTGGTAGCAACTACATCTCCCCTCTCTCTTTTGTTTTAAAGGTCTGCTCACTTTCCATTTTCACTGGACAACTGCAGCCCTGAGGTAGAACAACACTGGTTCCCTACTTTTTTCCTTATACCCTTGTAATGAAAATGGCTTATTGCTGTGGATAAAATTAGGGGGTGGCCCCACTGCTTTACATGGCTTTTTAGTTTTTCTGTAAACTTTTTCATTAAGTGCCTCTATTAAAGTTCTAAATGCATATATGGCTTCTGCTTTCTTGAAAGGACCCATTTGATACATGGGGATAGTAGAACATTACAAACTTTTAATATTTCCAGAAATGTCTTTCATTTTAGGTAACTGACAACTTTCACATTAGACTTTTGATTCGCTGTAGGTAATACTTTACTTTAATGCAATTACAAGTATAATGAATTATTGAGCTCCTAAAGGGTGTCACAGATACCAAGATGATTTAACACTGATCAGTAACTTCAATAAACCCTATTATGGTCAAATTGTGGAGGAAAGAAGCTATGTCAGAACACCAAGGCAAAGCAAATGTTTCACTATTAAAATAAAAAGAGAGAGAGAGAGAGAGAGTGTGTGTGTTGGGGGAAGGAGAAAAGGTTTCCTAGAAGAACAAATTAGTGCAATAATTTTCAATGTGTAATCTGCAGATCTCTGGGATGGGGCCTGAGAGCCTGAACTTCCAACCAGTCCCCAGTGATGTTGATACTACTGGTACATGAAACATACTTGAGGGCTTTCAGATAATTAGAAAAGATTGAACTGAGCAGGGTTTCTCAGTTTTGTTTGGTTATGAGTCATCTGATATCCTTATTAATAGTGCTCTCTAGACGCCTCTCCCCTGTAGAGTGTGACTTAGTCAATCTGGAGGTGCAAGTTTAGAAATCCTTATGATTAAGGAAATTTTGGAGATACTAATAGATGATCTTTCCATGATGTTTTTCTGTATTTCCCACAGAGATTACTTATATATTCTTACTTTTTAAATTTTTATTTATTTATTTTTTTTAATATCATGGGAATGTAATTTTATTTTATTATTATTTTTTTAACCTAAATTTTTTTGTTTTAAAATTGTGGGGTACAATTCAGGGTTAGGTATACAAATATTCATTGTGCAGGTACTCTTGTTGATGAGGTGTGCCCCCTCTTCGAGACAGATTTCCACTACTGTCAATCCCACCTCCACGCCTCCCTCCCCCCCTGCAGTTTCCCGCTACTTTCAATCCGTTTCCTACAGTAATATGGTAGTTGTTCAAGGTCCACTTATGGTTTTTTTTTGTTTTTTTTTTTGAGTTGGAGTCTCACTCTGTCGCCCAGACTGAAGTGCAGTGGCCGCTCCCGGCCAACGCAGCCTCGACCTGCTGGGCTCCGGCGATCCTTCCGCCTCAGCCTTCCAAGTAGCTGAAACTACAGGCGCGCGCTACCACACCCGGCTGATTTTTTGATTTATTGTAGAGATGAGGTCTCGCTTGCCCAGGCGGGTCTCGAACCCGCGGGCTCAGGCAATTCACTCACCTCAGCCTCCAAAAGGCACAGGATTACAAGCTGAGCCACCGAGCCCGGCAAGGTCCACTTATGAGTGAGAACTTGTGGTACTCAGTTCTTTGTTTCTGTGAATGATCACTCAGGATTATAGACTCTAATTCCATCCAGGTTGCTGTGAAGTTCATGATTTTGTTCATCTTTATGGCTGTGTAATATTCCATTGTGTATATGTACCACATTTTTTTAAACCAGTCCTCTTTTGATAGACAGCATGGTTGGTTCCATGTTCTTGCTATTGTGAACAATGCTGCGATAAACATACGTGTGCAGGTATCTTTTTTATAAAGTGATTTGGGTTCTTCTGGGTATATTCCCAGTAGGGGGATTGAAGGGTCATATGGAAGGTTGATTTTTAGAACTTTTAGGAATCGTCACACTGCTTTCACAGAGGCTGTACTATTTAAACTCCCGCCAACAGTATAGAAGTGTTCCCTTTTTACCACATCCTCTCCAGCATCTGTTATTTTTTGAGT
>CAUYQG010134462.1:0-15561 GCA_963574415.1 Tarsius wallacei | reverse complement strand
AAAAAAAAAAAAAAAATTAGCCGGGCGTGGTAGCGCGCGCCTGTAGTTCCAGCTACTCGGAAGGCTGAGGCGGAAGGATCGCCGGAGCCCAGCGGATCGAGGCTGCGGTGGCCGGGAGCGGCCACTGCACTCCAGTCTGGGCGACAGAGTGAGACTCCAACTCAAAAAAAAAAAAAAAAAAGCTAGATAAGAGGGAAGCTGGGAAGGGGCGTTGGCTTGAGAGCAAGTAAGGAAGAGAGGATGCAGAATTCTATTTTGGACATAAAAATGCCAAAGATGATGCCTAGTGCACATCATGATGATATGGAACTGAGGCTTGGGAACAATCATAGATTGGGAATCAGAGACCTCTGAAGGTTCTGCAGAGGGGCTGTGGTTGAAACACAGGGAAGAGAGAAACTGATGGTCAAGAGCTGAAAGCCAAGGATGTAGCTCTGGGACAGGATTCCAATTGAGGACGCAGGACAAGTGATTTGGACAGAGAAGCGGGAAGAGACTCCAAATGTATTTACACAAGGTCAAAGGGAAGAGAAGTTTTCAAATAAGTGGAAGTCACAAAGGTAGATGCCTGGACACTGTTGCTCTCTTACCTCTTCTCTGAATCCGTCTGGCAAACTCCCACTCACTTTTCACACCTGGTTTCGCCAAGCCTTCCTAGACTTTCTCCCTCTCCCTACCCAAGTGGAGTCATTCTTTCCCTTCTTTGCACCAGTCCTGCCCCCTGGACAAGACTTCATTTACAACTGGTTGCATTTGTTTATGCTTCTGAAGTCTTGACCTTCCTGAAGTGTGGAATGTGGAACACTCAGCATGTTGCTTCCAAATAGCTGTGCTGAGAAACTCAAGGCCAGGTCAGAGGGGAAATAGGGTCCAGGTGTGGTTTAGTTTGGGGAACTTTGGCGCCCCCACCTCCATCTGAAGGCTTTTCTCCTTTTTTTTGAGTCGGATCCTTCCGTCGAAGCCTTCCAAGTAGCTGGAACTATAGGCGTGCTACCACACCTGGCTAATTTTTTATTTATTGTAGACGAGGTCTTGAACCCGTGGGCTCAGGCAATCCACTCGCCTCGGCCTCCCAAAGTGCTGGGATTACAGGCTGAGCCATCGAGCCACTGAGCCCAGCCTGAAGGCTTTTCTCTGCCTCCTTCTTTGGAGGGAGGGAGGAGGAGATATGAAGATGGGCAACCAGCTCTTTATAGGTTTGCTTAATGCTCAACTCTCCAGTCCCAGGATCGGGAAAGAATGACTTTCCCCCCCCCGAAAGTACCTTGTTATATGTGTCCCCCAAAAGGTATATTCAAATCCTAACCCCCTGTACTTCAGAATGTGACCTTATATGGAAATAAGGTCATTGTGGATGCGATTAGTTAAGATGAGATCATAAATGGAGTAGGATAGACTTCAATCCAACAGGGCTGATGTCCTTGTAAGAAAAAGACGGGACACACAGGGAGAATGTGTGTGACACAGAGGCTGAGGTTGAAATATCTACAAGCCAAGGAACAGCAAAGATCAATGGCCACTGCCAGGAAGCTAGAAGAGGCAAGGAAGGATTTTTTTTCCCTAGAGCCTTTGGGGAGAGCATGACCCTGCCCACACCTTGATTTCAGACTTTTATCAAACTGTCAGCCTCTAGAACTGTGAGACAATACATTTCTGTTGTTTTTAAGCCCCCCAGTTTGTAGTACATTGTTTGGCATCCCTAGAAAACTAAATCATACCTGCTCATAGAACCTTAAGAAAATACATGGAATAATAAACTAACCACCCCTAATCCCACCAAGCAGGTAACCATTTTTTCCATTTTAGTGTCTATCCTTTGAGATTTTGCCTGAAGACTCACACTTGTAAAGATATTTCTTTCCTCATAAAGTTGATCCTACCTTATAAGGAGTAGAAGACAGGCAAGAACAGGCATTAAAAGGAAACAATTTCATTCTCTTATGGTAGATTTTTAGATAGTGGGGCACCTTGGCAGGGGCAAGTTTTCTGGGGAAAACCTGCTTGTTCAGACATAATGGGTGATAATGTTGAGGTCCCTTTGGAGAAAGCAGCCTCATATTCAGAGAGGGGGGAGACAGGGGGGAGGGAGAGAGGAAGGAAGGAGGTGGAGGAGGAGAAAAAAGAAGAGATGAGAGAGGAGAGAGAAGTTGAATGATGGAACTGGAGAAGAAATTGCAGTGGACAAGACCAACTTGTCCAAGAGTTACCTCAATGAACCTTTCTGTTTGCCTGCTTCTGACTGTGAGCCTCTGTTTCTCTCTCTTCTTTTTGTTTGTACTGGAATGAAACCAAGCCACTACAGTTGTAAACACAGCACCCAGATTCTCCCAGTGTTGGTTCATGCCACTGAATCCACCCTTATCATGTCCTAGGGATTGAAGGCAAATGTTTCCGTCTCCTCAGAGCAACCCAACTTCTTTTTTCTCCCCATGACTTTGCAAAATGCTTCCCAAGATGGATAGCTTTTACTACCCAGCATTCACTAGGGCTCTCAGAACTTCGTTAATGGTTGTTTACAGAGTGTACCAATTAGTGCATTTTAAATCTTTCTGAAATAATGAGAGTTAAAAAAAAAGTTCCAAAAATTGCAATAAAAATGAAATGGCGGTCTAATGTGCTGCAAGTTTGATAGAAGCACAATTTAACAGAAAGGTGAGTTTAGTGGCACTAATTGGAGGACTTGTGGAGTGGTTTCGTTGCAAGAGCTCTCTGCCCTATTTTAACCATTAGCTACTTTACTGAATCCACGTGTTGCCAGTGACCTCATTTGGCATCTATTTTTTTTTTTTGGCAGCAAAAGTAAAAGATCATGGCTGAGCAAGTGTTGGGAAAGAAGTCCTTGGATAATGTGTTATACTCAGATAATGACCCTTGGGTTTCAAAGACTTAGGTGGAGTCAGTAGAATAGAGTATTTTGACTGTGAGTCTCTCTTCATCCATCAGTCTTTTATGGTGAGCATTGTCCATGTTCTGGCAAGAAAACAGGTCCCCTTTCCCGAATATTTCCTGCTCTCTTCAGCTGTCAGTTAGCAGGAAGGCCGTGAAACTGCTTTGGGGTTTAAGTGGGCAAGTGTGAAGCCTATAGTTTATTGCCTACTTGGGGTGTGGGTTCTGGAAAACTATGAAGCATGTCCCAGGTCCTCCCAGGCAGACCCTCATCCCTCATTTGGGTTTCACAAGGTTCAGGTCTCAGCTATCTCTTCAATATTTTTCAGAGATAAGGAGAGTATGTGTGGACTAATCCATGTTGTTGCAAATTATGGTGCTTGTTCAACTAAATATGCGTGCATGCCCTTGTGTGTGTGTACGCACAGTATGCTCTCTGAGTGTTAGAAAACCATTAACTTATCCATTGTTGCTGTTGTAAGTTTTTATATAATCACCCAGTTGTTCTGAGACCTGCCAAGGCTAAAGTCCTTGTATAAACTTGAGATGGATTTTAGCTTTACAAGGACTCACGTTTTTCTCTTGGGCAGGAGCACAGGCATAATGTAACAGGCTTAACACCCTGGACTGAAATGACTTTTAAGTTAGAAGGGGAAGCTTCATACATTGCTGATGGGAATATAAAGTGGTGCAACAACTTTGGAAAATAGTCTCAAAAGGCTCACCATTGTATTGCCAAATCATACAGCAGTTACACTTTGAGGTGTGTATACAAGAGAACTGAAAACATACATCTACCAAAACTTGTACATAAATGTTTGTAGCAGCATTATTAGCAACATCTAAGAAGTGGAAACAACACAAATTTCCATCAAATGATGAATGAATAAATAAAATGTGGTCTGTTCATACAATGAATATTATTGGGTTGATGCAGAAGTTCATAGTGTTTTTCACTTGCTCATGTTGTACGATGGTTGACTGGTCACAGTTCATCACATTTGCCAATTCTTGGGTTGACCGACATGGATCATTGTGGATTAAAGCGTTTAAGTGGTCTTCATCAAAGCCCATGGTTTTCCTGAACACGGAGAATCATTCCGGTGAAAGTGGCCCTCTTTGAAACAACAAAACAATTTTCTTGCTGTGCTGTTCCTGATAGCACATACACAGCACACATGTTTTGTCGGAAGTGTTCGTTTTTTTTCCACTTGACACTACATCTTCTTTAGCCCACAAATAGCACTAGCGTTCTTCAAATCTGCAAATTGCAAGGCATAGTCACAAGCACAGTATTGTCACCCTGAATGACAAATGATAAACTTCCAACACCACAGTGTTGCCGTGCTAAAAACAAATGCTATGAACTTATGCATCAACTTAATATTTGGCCAAAAAAGAGATAAAGTACTAATACATGCTACAGCATGGATGAACTTTGAAACATTATGCTAAGTTAAAGAAGTCGGTCATGAAGGACTATATACTGTATGACTCCATTTATATGAAATGCCCAGAATAGGCAGATCCATAGAGCTAGAAAGTTGATCAACGGCTGCCAGGGGCTGGGGAAGTGGAAATTTAGAGTGAATGCTATTTGGCATGGGGTTTCTTTTGGGGGTGATGAAAATGTTCTAAAATTGATTGTGGCATTGGTTGGACAACTTGTGAATATATTGAAATCCATTGCATTGTACACTTTAAATGGGCAGATTGTATGGTATGTGAATTATGTTTCAAAATAGCTGTTCAGTTCACTAGCCAGCTAGATACAGATACGTTGTTGGCACCTCACTATGTGTACTGGGAAAACACTACTTCTCAAAGCCACAGACTGTCTCTGCTCTGTAAATACTACATTCTTCAGGGGTGCAAAACCTCAGGTTGCCTTTGTTATTCTCTTGGAGAAGTACATAATTCTTTATTTGCCCCAGATAGAAGGAGTAATAGTTCCACAATGAATGTACACACAGAAAACCTTCCCATTTGGTCTATACTTGATCACATAATTGCATCATTTTTACGAAATCTGAACAGAATTACAATTTAGGAACCAATTTGCCTGCCCAGACTGTTTAGGCCACCAACTCTAACACTCTTATGTAACTTTAAGAAAGGTTCAGGAATATGGTTGCTATAGTTCTTAGCAACTGAGTGCTTGGGTGGTAAAATGAATGAATCATCACATATATGGTGATCTATTAGGGTACATTTGCAAATCTGTTTAAAACTGATTTTCAAAACCTTTCTCAATTTTTGGCTTTGTTTTCAATCAAGATTTTGAGTGAACGGCATTTTGCATTATCAGCACTAAGAGGGTGGAATTAGCAGTCCCTTTAATTCTAATTTGGAGGTCAGTCTTCCCATATCTGTAGTCTGGATTTTCAACTCCAAGTCCTAGAAGCAGCAGTATTATTCCTGAGAGAATTAGGAACCTCAGAGAATGTTGTGAGGACATTGAGTATCTACTGAGCATAAAATTTTGGAGGTAAGAAAAGCCATTTCCCTTAAGGTGCTTTGCCTTAAGGTGCCTTACTAAAGGCTTAATGAATCCATCTGGAAGGATAGCAATTTGCTTACTGGGACAGATTTTCCAGGGCATTGATGGCTTCAGGTGGCAGGCAGGCCTCAGCCAACACGTGTCAAGTACAAAATGTTCTTGCCTCCTTCTTAATGGCCTTTCAGCTTGCAAGGTACAGATATTAACTACCCTGGTTCTCCAGGTCTTCTCAGCTTTTAGGGGCTGTTAGCTCCCATGCAAGGCATAACTGGTATCAGACCTTTCTCCCTTGTTTATATGTAGTGTGTTGACTGAAGCAGGTGTAGCCCGGGTTGAAGCAAGCTCAGGAAGCCTTCTTACATTCCAACTTCCTGCGTCTGTTCAGGGAAACAGATGCAGCTTAAAATGAGAAAAGAATCAGGTCCATGCCTCATTCAGTTACATCCACTCAATTATAAAGAGAGAGGGAAGCATTTAATGGGTTGGGATCAGGTTTACAGGCTTCTTTTCTGACAATTTGTATTCTGTCTATATGGTTGTAGAATAAATTTGCTACTTTAAATAGCAATGATTATGGGGTTTAATCAAAACATTCCTGTTTAGTGTCAGGGCAGGATAATAATAGTAGCTAATATGTATTGTACCACAGTAAGTACAGGCTGAGTAGCCTTATCTAAAATGCTTGGGACCAGAAGTGTTTCAGAATTTGGAATATTTGCATACACTACATAATGACTTATCTTGGGGATGGGGCCCAAGTCTAAACACAATATTCATTTATGTTTTATATGCCACTTATACGTGTAGCCTGAAGGTGGTTTTATACAATATTTTAAAATAATTTTGTGTATGAAACAATTTTGACTGTGATCTGTCACATGAGGACAGGTGTGGAATTTATCACTTGTGGCATCACGTCATGTTGGTGCTCAATATTTTCAGATTTTGGAACATTTCGAACTTGGGATTTTTTGGATTAGGGATGCTCAAACTGTAATTGCTGTCCTCACTTACAGAGAAGGAAACTGAAACTCGGGGTTTTTCCAGGCACCCACAGCTAAGAAGAGGTCGAGTCTGAATTCAGAACTTTCTCTTAACCACATTGGCCTGCTGCCTTTGGGGGGTAAATAATGTCCCTGTCTCAAGGTCAGATTGAACTCTTATTTGCGCTTAATATTGGGACAGAAGGTAATCTATAAATAGATATGGTTCTGTTTAGATTTGATTCCAAACCTAATGGTGTATGTAATTACATGATTACTACTATTAGTATATGGCACTGTTTGCTGAGATGCCAAAGTTTGTATTTCACACAGGAAACTAGACTGGCAACCACAGCTGAACACACTAATGTTGGTAATTAGCGAAGCTCTCGTGTAACTAAACGGGCCATTTGCCTTTGAAACCAATGTGTAAATAGAATTACAGTAATCTATCTGTCATCCCGATCCACCTCTTTTGTCCTCATTTTGAGCACTGGCTAGTTCTTTCTTGAGATATCCAACATTTCAAATAAAATGTACATAAAAAACATCAGCAGAGGGGAGAAATGTGTAAGTCTTGATGGAAATTTTGGATGAGTGACTCCAAAGTCTCCATCCAGGGCCTGTTAGGCTTTTATTAATGGGGAAGGATGGATAAGCCTTTGTGTCTAAATGCATTAGCAGCGTGTAAACCATTCCTCCCTCTCCACATAGATGTTGTGTCTGATTGGTCTCCTCTACATGAAGCTGCGGTCCATGGACGTCTTCTTGCTCTGAGGAACCTCATCAGCCAGGTAAATTTTTGAAAATAATAGTAGATATGAAGCATACCTTATTGCTACATCACACTGAGAAAAAAAATCATAGACTAATATTAAGATCTAAATCTCCTTTTCAGCAAAATGAGTTGACTCTCATCCTATCTAACCATTTCCCCCCCACTAGAAGCTGACATACTACCAGAGTTTAGTAAAATTCTGGGTCATATAGTAGGCACTGTGCTAAATATCTATTGGATGAAGTCGCTTTCACTTCATTCAATAGACCGTGTTCTTGAAAATTATCATGTAAAACAGTGGTTTTCAACTGGGGCAATTTTGCCCCTCAGGGGACACTTGACAATGTCTGGAACCATTTTTAGTTGTCACACTGTGGGGTTGGAGGTGATGCTGGCATCTAGTGGGCAGAGATGAAGGATGCTGCTAAATATTCTATAATGCACAGGGTGGTCCTCCACATCAAAATTTATCCAGCCCAAAATTTCAGTAATGCTGAGTTTGAAAACCCCTGATGTAAAAATAAATGCTTGAAAGTGTCTTCTTTAACATGTAGTCTCATAATTCCAAAGACATTTCCAGCTCTATGAAATCTCCAATTGGCAGTGGCTCTGAAAAGTTTGATATTAATTTCTCTGCTCCTCAAGTATAATTTCAAGTACACATTGATTTGAATTTTGTTGGTTTGAAATTATTGGGATACTAAGCAAAAACACTTTTGAGAAAGCAGTTTAAATCACCATTCAAAATATTTTTTATTTTTGAGTCGGGGTCTCACTCTGTCGCCCAGACTGGAGTGCAATGGCATGCTCACGGCCACCGCAACCTCCACCTGCTAGGCTCAGGCCATCCTTCCGCCTTAGCCTTCCAAGTAGCTGGAACTATAGGCACGTGCCACCACGCCCGGCTAATTTTTTGATTTATGGTAGAGGTGAGGTCTCGCCAAATTGCCCAGGCTGGTCTCGAACGCATGGGCTCAGGCAATCCTCTCACCTCAGCCTCCCAAAGTGCTGGGATTATAGGTGTGAGCCACCGTGCCCAGCCTCAAAATCTTAATAAAGTTTTTGTTCAGAAGGTTCTGTTCTCTGAAAAGACAATAGATCTTTTAAGTTGGGAGGTCTGAACTCTTTCTGTGCCACAGATCCCTTTGGCATCCTGGCAAAGTCTATGGACCCCTTCTCAGAGTAATGTTTTAAGTGCATAAAATACAATACAGAAGAAATCTATCCAATATTAAAACAAATGCGTGACATAATAATATATGAACTTTTCAATTAATTCATCAAAAAACTTGATGGTAATTCTAATAGCTACCATAATTTTTAAGTAGAATGAGCATATATTTTGAGATATTTTAGCTAGCTGAGACAATTGTAATACAGTAAAAATATCTGTGATTTCTATTAGTGATGAGCCTACATATTACTATTATTACTGTGGTTTGTTGTCTACATTCATAACTGAAGGACATGATAAATTTCAGACAGAGGTTAGTGAAAGTAAATGTGCTTTCAAAAGAATTCCAATTTCATGCATCTGCTATAGGCAAAACGTTTCTAAAGAAAAATTTCATACCACCCTAAGCCACTATCTTAAGCTGTTTTTGGTAGCAGCAGTCTATTATAAATAGATTATAGCACATAATTTTAGCTAAAAGAAGTTAGGCTGCTTTTCAGATGAAATGAAGAATTTACCCTAATTTGATAGGATGAAAAATGATCATTGCAGTTTTTAGATATCACTTGTTAAATTGGACAGATATTCATTTATATTTAGTATTTATGTGTTTACTGAACATCAGCCAGAACCCTGTCTTTGTCTAAGCTCTATCAAATTATTTGCATAAGTTGTCTTCTTGGAACCTCAGTTTCTGCCTTTAGAAAATGAGCATTCTAATGCTTACCTGTATCAGCCCACCCCCAAACTCAGTAACAAATCATCCAGAAACTCACTGGCACGATACAATAACCATTATTTCTTGCTAATGAATGTTTGGGTCAGCTGATCCAGGCGGTTTGGCTGGGCTTGGCTAGGCTTGGCTCCTAGCTGTGGGGTGGATGTGGCTCCACTGCATGTCTCTCTCATTCCTCCCAGACCACTGGCTACCTGAGCAATTTTCTTCTCGTGGCAAAAGGCTGGAGCCCAGCAAAGAGTATTTCCAACTTTTGCCTATGTCACATCTGCTAACATTTCACTGGTCAAAGCAAGTCACATGACCACATCCAGCGTCAAGGATCAAGAAAGTATATATTTTAACTAAGATTAGGTGAAAATTGATAATAAAAAATTAAAGATAAGCCATTAAATTTATATATATATATATGTGTACATATATATGTATATATATTGCTAAAAACCCACTGTAACTGGATGCTGTGTGAGTAATGGGTTAAAAATTGCCTTATGCAAGCTGGAATTGGCCCATGGGCCATAATTCACTGACCCTGATACAGCCACATCACTCAGTGTTGTTTGGTCCTGCTGGGCTGACCCCTTTTAGTACTTTACTTATGGGGACCACAGCTCTTGTGATACAATGAACTATAACCAGCCCTCCCCTCCTACCCAGCATGCTTTCTAACCAGTTCTTAATTGTCTGGAGTACAAAATTATTCTCCCTTGTTTATTACATTTTACACTCAAAAATATTTACTGAGTGAATAGATGATTATTCTCATTTATCAAGTAACAGATATTAAGAACTGTAAGGTAATATGCACAAGATTATAGAACTATGAAGTGCCAGAGCTGTGATTTTTCTTTTTTTATTTATTTTTTCTCCTTTATGCTTTAACTTTTTGCGTGTATTATGGTGAAAATGGTGCATATGGTAAAAGCACATTTTCTTCCCAACAGCAGCCAATTACTCCAGTAAAATAGCACCAAATGTCCAATATGTTGAATGCTATTTTTTTCCCTGGGAAATCTTTGATGGCTTTTAAAAAAATCATGTGAGTTGTTTTATTCTAGGATATGTTTCTGGGCTAATTCTTTTCTATTAATCTCTGTCAAATTTTGTGTGTCCACTTTGATTTTATTCCCATATTCTTATAATAAAGTTTAATAGAGAGCAAAAAATTGCCTTATTATATGATTCAGACTTGTCAATAATTTAGATAAATCACCATAGTTCATTTAAGATAGAACTGTAACTTGATGATGAACTATAATTTCCCAAATTTTCAGAAGGAACCTTTTTGTAATGTGAATATGTAGTGAAAACTTTTTGTTTTGCATCGTGAATAATTGTTTTGTTGCATTTCAGTTGCCTGGATTTATGTATCAACATCTAAATGTTGGTTTAAAAATGGTAGTCATGATGGGAGGAGCATGTTTACAATAACAGAACACCTAATAATTCATTCCTTTAAAGAGTAGTTTTCTTTCATCTCATGATCCGTTGCACAGAGACAAGTGCAGTTAACATTTGCTGTGCATTTCTGTGTATTCTTGAGAGGAGGAGATTGGACTCATATCAAACACTAAGAGGGAAAAATGATTTGAAGTCAAATCTTTGAGGGAATGCCTCCAATAAAATAAATGCCAATAATTGAAATAAAATAGTAGATGCCACATTGTTAAGTCCATTGGTGATACTTGTAAAAGAATAAATGCAGTAACCTGAGTTCTTCATGTGTCTGGGGTCAGTTAGTTTTATTGAGTGTTTATTGAGTACGGATGGGATATGAAGCTATGAAGGGTGGGAAGGTACAGTGTCTGTTCTTCCTTGGAATGGCAGAACTGGGAAGGCACAACACTAGATAGTAAGTACGCTGGAGTCTCCCAGAACCCCTTCCCAGATCCACTCAAGAAAGGATCTGGGTTCAAGCTCCTGTAGACTCAGGTGTATGCACAGAATGACTGGATACCTCAAAATGTGTGAGCTTGTCAATCGGAGAGTAAAAACCAAAAGGACAGGATGACTGGGGGACTGACTTGTTAGTGCCCACAAAAGTAGAAGAATGTTATACGTGATGGTGAATGAGGCAATTCATTGGCTTTTAGTGAGGCAATTTATTGGATTTTAGACAACTTTTAACTATTCTGGGGAGAAAAGGTACATTGTATTACTGAGTCATTCATTAAATTAACCATGATCTTAATTGACATGCCCCTAGAAAAAGAATTTTTATTGTATCCAGTTTTCCTGTGTTAAGGATAATAAGTTCCAAGACCGGGGGTGGCAGGGTGGGGGGGGGGGTGGAGTGGACGATGACAATGGGACATGGACCCTCTCCTGGGACCCTTTTGATGTTCTACTTGGATTGGACTCATGATCCTTCTCCTAGAAAACACATTTTCCAGAGGTCGACTGACCCCAAGACCAGCCTTTTAGACACTTTATTGCTTCTCTAGACCCAAAGTTTCTAGAGCGAGAATGTAATTGCCCCTCTGCCTTGGGACTTTCTGGAAGTCTGTCTGTGGAGAATTTCCCAATGCTTTGGCCTTGTATTAGTCACCTCTTATCATGTAATGAATTACCCCCAAATTTAGCAGCTTAAATCAACAAACATGTATTAGCTCTAAGTGTCTGTCTGTCAGAAATCTAGACACAATGTTGCTGGTTCAGGGACTCTTATGAATCTGCAGTCAAGGTGAGGGCCAGAGCTGCAATCATTTTAAGGCTTGACTAAGGGTGAACTCGCATCCAAGCTCACTTAGGTGGTTTCCTCCTGGGTTGTTGAATGAGGGCCTCAGTACCTGGCTGGCTGTTGACTGGAGGCCATCTTCACTCCGTTCTTTGTAATGGATCTCATCAGGACAAGTAAGCAACTAGTGAGAGGGCAAGAGAGAGAGAGCAAGATGAAAAATAGTCTTCACATGTGCATATTCTCTTCATGAGGAGCAAATCTCCAGATCCAGCCCTCACTCAAGGAGAACAGATTACACAAGGGTGTGAATATTAGGAGACAGGAATCATTGGGGAGCTCACAGTTTACAGACAAGCAAGGGCAACGTTTTATTTTTCCCCTCATCATTCATAGTTGCATACTTGTCACTTCCAATCAATACCAGGCAAAGTCCTATGTTAGAGTGGGCAGGCCGGGCCAGTTGAGGTTGAAGGGCATCTTCTTTCAGATTGCACACTGTCGTTGGTTGGGGGAACCATACAGTTTTGGAGGTGGTGTGACCTCCATGGTCACTCCTCTCTTCCTTTGCCTTGCTCAACAATTCTGCACATTTTCTTATTGGTCATCTGTATGGTTGTCTTTTGCCCGAGTTCTGTGCCTGGGCTGGTCTTCCCACCACTTGCGTCTGATACCCTCGCATGATTTTTATCTCATGTAACAATCACCACTCTCTTGTTGCATTAACAAAGCTACTTTTTAAAAGTCTGATGAGTATGTGAGAAAATACAGTATTTTCCTCTGGCAATTGGACATTTAAATCTTAGGCATGAATAGTTAAGTAAAAAATGATATATTATTTCCTTCGATCAAGACCAGAGTTGGCACATTTTTTTTTTTTTTCTGTAAAGGACAAGACATAAATATTTTAGGCTTTGCGAACCATGCTGTCTCTGTTGCAACTACCCAGCTCTGTATTTGAAGCACAAAAGCAGTCATAGGCAATATGTAAATGAACAGGCATGGCTGTGTTCTGATAAAACTTTGTTTATGGATGCTGAAATTTTAATTTCATATAATTTTCATGGGTCACAAAATATTATTCTTTCGATTTCTTTTCAACCATTTAAAATGTAAAAACCATTCTTAGCTACTGGGCTATACAAAAACAGATTGTAGGCTTGATTTGTCTCATGGGCTGTGGTTTGCTGATTCCCTTGTCAAAACTAAGGGAGCCAGGGAGGCCAAGAAAGAAATTAAATGTCAAAAAAAGGTGTTTCATTTTTTGAGGAAAAATTTAAATGGAACTGATATTTTTATTACACACGTTATTGAATCCAGTGTATTACTAAATACTCACACTTAAAGAGCAATTTTATAGGATAATAGGTACACTTTAATTTCCTAAAGTAATAAAGTATGTTTAGACTTCCTAAAAAGTGCATGTAGTACATTTCTGTTTCCCTGCAGTTTTGAAATATTCTTTTAATTGTCCCAAAAATAGAGCCGTTTGTTAATTTGTTAAAATTTAATACTTGCTTGTTAAACTTAGCAAGTTGGGCCAGGCTAACTTTAAAAAATTTCATTGAGAAATATCATAAGCAAACATGAAAAGACGCAAACACATATGTGTAGTTTAACAAATGGTGATAATGATGAGAGCATTGCCATGTGACTGCCCCCCAGGTCAAGAAATGGAACAAGCGCCACCCATCCCTCCCCTCATGCTTTCTAGAGCACAATCCTGTTTTATCTTCCACACAACTAACCATTATCTTGCATTTCTTGTTTTTCTCTATAATTTGACTTCCTGTGTACATATTCTGAAGCAATATAAGTTAGTTTTGCCTAATTTTGTGTCAGGTGTATTGTTGTGGGTCTCGCTTCTTTTGCCCAGCATTATTTTTCCAAGCATCACGTCTATAGTTGCTTGCAGCTATAATTTGCTCAGTGCAATATTCCACTGAAAGATTATACCAAAGTTTATTAATCCAGCTGACAGTCCATGGGCATTTGGGTTGTTTGCAGTTTTTGGCTATCATGATTAATGCTGTTGTGAAATATTCTTCTATGTTTATCTAGGTTGTATATACCTTGAGTGTCTATACCTAACAGTCAAATTTCTGGGTCATAGGCATGTGTATTGTCAACTCTAACAGATACTGCCAAACTGTTTTCCTGAATGATTGTACCATACTACTCTCCCATCAGCAGTATGTGACAGTTCTTTTCAAATATCACTGTAAACGCTTAGTGTGCTGTCTGAATTTCAGCCAGGTTAACTTTTAAGAGAGTTGTCACAGTACTAGAATCATGGCTGAAAACCAGTCCCAGGGCACTGTTGCTTTGCACTCCTAACTTTGCTTCTCTCCCCTCCTTCAGGGGTGGCTTGTGAACCTCATCACGGCAGATCGTGTTTCCCCACTCCATGAAGCCTGTCTTGGAGGTCATCCCTCTTGTGCAAACATTTTATTAAAGCATGGAGCTCAGGTAAACTCAGCTCAAATAACATCTTAGAAACCAAATATGAAAAAAAATGACAGTTTCTATCTCTTCTGAAAGGCTTCCAGCACTTTTGATTAACCTGATTTGAAATATGAAGATGGTTGTTTTTCAAGAGTATTATGTCCATCAAACTTATTTGCTTTAGTGATAGATGAAATACTACATTTTTAACTAGAAGGTCATGTGTATATCATTTTCTGTATCAGAAACTGCTAATAAATAGTTGTTAGATTACTCTGCCTTCATTGCTATGGCTGAAAGGCAGTGAAATATTGTAGAAAGTCCACACGTTTGGCTGAGATGCCTGGGATTTTCTGGGGTGACAGAAAATCTCCATGTAGTCTCTCATTTATTCACATGGTAGCTGGGATTGCAAGAGCAGCAAAAGAGGGCAAGCTTTTTGCTTGCATCAGTTTGCTATTGTTCCATTGACCAAAGTAAGTCACGTGGGCAAACCAGATTCAACGATTGGAAAAATAGTCTCCATCTTGTGATGGAAAGGAGTGGCAAAGCCACATTGCAAAAGAATATGCATATTGGGATAAAAATAATCTGTGGCCATTTCTGCAAACTGCCACAGTGTAATAAGTATTAATACGAAGGAGGTTGTTGGGAGCACATAAAAGTGTCCCAACCCGTCTACTGCTGATGGGAAGAGAGGGAGTCAAAAGGGGCTTTCTCTAAAAAATGATGTCTAAGCTAAAACCTGAAGGACCTGTTGGCTTAGGTAACTGAATGATGAGTTGGGGAAAATTGTGGGCTTCCCACCTTTTGGGAACAGCAAATGCAAGGTCTTGGAAGTGAAAGTGAGAAAAAATTTGTGACTTCAAGTTGAGTGAGTGAGAGAGTTCCCAGCACAAGCAAACTTGTTGTCCATGTCAAACAAAATGGGCTTTGTCCTGAAATCACTAGAAAGCCAGAAGTGAGTGCATTGTCAGATTTGTATTTGGATTAAGGAAATGTATTCAGAATTTGGAAACAGGGCCAGGGAGAACATGAAGCAAGAGAGGCAGGTAGGGTGCAAACTTGCATCTCCTTGAATTTTGAACCCTGGGCATCTATTGTGCCTCACTCTGGCTCTGAACTTGCTTAACATTACAGTGTAAGAATGAACTCATTGTCTTCACAATATCACTGCCTTATAAAAACACGAAATAGAGCCGGGCTCGGTGGCTCAGCCTGTAATCCCGCGCCTTGGGAGGCTGAGGTGAGTGAATTGCCTGAGCCCGCGGGTTCGAGACCCGCCTGGGCAACTTGGCGAGACCTCATCTCTACAATAAATCAAAAAATTAGCCGGGCGTGGTAGTGCGCACCTGTAGTTCCAGCTACTTGGAAGGCTGAGG
>CAUYQG010134461.1:0-10180 GCA_963574415.1 Tarsius wallacei | reverse complement strand
ATGTTTTCTCCCACTGGTAGCTGTCTTTTCATTTTCCTAAGGCACCTTTAGAGAGAAAAAGTTTAAATTTTAGTGAAATCAACCGGGCTCGGTGGCTCAGTCTGTAATCTCGCACCTTGGGAGGCTGAGGTGAGTGGATTGCCTGAGCCCGTGGGTTTGAGACCCACCTGGGCAACTTGGCGAGACCTCATCTCTACAATAAATCAAAAAATCAGCTGGGCGTGGTAAAAATTAAAAAATAATAATAATAAAAATAATTAAAAATAAATAGAAATAAAATAAAATAAAATAAAAATTTTAGTGAAATCAAGTTTACCAACTTTTCCATTTATAGTCAGTGCTTTTTGTGTCGCACCTAAGAACTCTTTGCCTGACCCAAGTTCTAAAGATTTTCTCCTACATTTTCTTCTAGAAGTTGTATAGGTTTTTCTCTTGCAGTTAGGTTTGTGATCCATTTGAATTAACCTTTGTGTATGGTGTGAAGTAAAGGTGGAAGGTCACTTTTTTTTCCCCCTACACAGATATCCAGTTGCTCCATCATCACTTGTTGAAGACTATCTTTTCCCCAAAGGTACCTTGGCACCTTTGTAAAAATCATTTGACAGTATGTGTGTACCTCTATTTCCGGATGGTCTTTTTGTTCCAGTTATCTATATTTTTATCTTTACATCAATACCACATTGTCTTGATTACCATAGTTTTTATAGCAAGTCTTAAAATCAAGTAGGGTAAGCCTTCCAATTTTATAATTCTTTAAAAAAAAGTTTGGCTCTTTGAGGTTCTTGCATTCCCATATGCATTTTAGAATCAGTTTACTGATTACTACAAAAACCTGCTGAAAATTTGATGGGAGTTATTTAGAATCTATATATCAATTTGGGGAGAATTGCAATCTTGAAAATACCAAATCTAGCTGGGCTCGGTGGCTCAACCTGTAATCCCGCGCTTTGGGAGGCTGAGGTGAGTGGATTGCCTGAGCCCGTGGGTTTGAGACCTGCCTGGGCAGCTTGGCGAGACCTCATCTCTACAATAAATAAAAAAATTAGCCGGGTGTGGTAGCGCGTGCCTGTAGTTCCAACTACTTGGAAGGCTGAGGCGGAAGGATCGCGGGAGCCCAGCAGGTCGAGGCTGCGGTGGCTGGGAGCAGCCACTGCATTCCAGTCTGGATGACAGAGTGAGACTCCAACTTGGAAAAAAAAATAAAGAAAGAAAATACCAAATCTTCTGATCCATGAACACAGTATCTCTCTCCATTTATTGAGATCTTTCTCTCTGCAATGTTTTCTAGTTTTCAATGTCTTACACATCTTGTCAGATTTATCCCTAAATATTTTTTATTTTTGATGGTATTATAAATAGATTGTTTCTAGAATGTCAACTTCCAAGTGTTTGTTGCTCATATATAGAAATAAAATTGATTTTCATATGTCAATCTTGTATCTCGCAACTTTTCTATACATGTTCATTGTAGTAGCTTTTCTAGATTACTTAAGATTATCTATATACATGATAATGCCATTTGTAAAGAAAGAGTTGTACTTTGTTCTTTTTAAACCGTATGCTTTTTGTTTCTATTTTTACGAAACTGCACCAACTAGAACCCCGGCATGATCTTGAATGGAAGTGATAAGAACAGTTATTTTTGTCCCCATCCCCAACATGTGAGTGGCAGCGCTTGGCCCTAGGCCAAGAAGCCTGGTGTCAGCAGAAGGGGCTCACAGACGCCACTCGCCTCTTCCTACTCAGTTGAGGTTTGCTTTTAAACAGGAATGAACATTAGAATTTGTCAAATGCTTTTCCTGTATTATTAAGGCTTTTTTTCTTTTTCAGTTTGGTAATATGTGAATTACATTTATGGATTTTCGAACATTAGTCCAGCCTGATATTTCTGGGTAAGCCTCACTTAGTCATGAAGATTTATCCTTTTATGTATTGATGGATTTACTCTGGCAGAATTTTTATCACAATTTTTGCATTTATGTTCATGAAGGATACAGGTCTGTAGTTTTTTTGCAATGTCTTTGTCAGTGAAAGGAGGGACCCCGAGAAACTTAGAATAAACTTAGTTCACATCTTGCCTCTGCATAACCATTTTTGCTTAGATTGACATGCTTTGAGTCTAGCACAGTTTAGACATAGATAGATACATTTCCAATAGGCAGGTTTTAGGAAGTGTTCAGACATTTTACTGCAGACCAAGCTGGCAGCCTACCCTACCCCCTCAGCAAATTTCCATCAGATGTAAGACAAGACAGCCCAACCTTTCAATTCATGGTTTAGCATAATAATCTCTAAGAAACATTCAGGTTCCTTGTCAAAGGCAGAAGGTCAAAGATCACCCCTTGACCACCTTTTTGCTAAGGATCTTGTGAATTGGAAACATCGACAGATCTCTTGCAGGAAAAACCCCTCCCTTTGTCTCTTCCCACCTAGCCCACCATCATGGCAGCAATCATGTGACTAACCCACTCATCTGCCTGCGACCATCACCTAATGTCAGTACCTGTGCCTACCTGCCCCTTCATGATGTCGTGGAGCAGACCACCACCCAATCACCTTAATGACCTTCCCTCATCAAAGGGAAGGATTAAAAGGACTCAACCGTGAGCAACCAGCCACCATTGTCTTGCTAAGCTATGGTGTGGCCATGTGCTCTTTGAGCTATGGCCAGAACACGTTTCCTGGCTTTGGAGGTGGCTTTGGAGGTGAATCTCCTTTCTCTCTTTCTTTCTTTCTCTCTCTCTCTCTCTCTCTCTCTCTCTCTAATTTAGTTTTTAAATAAAGTATACTTCCTTGTTTTTTTTTGAGTTGGAGTCTCACTCTGTTGCTCAGACTGGAGTGCAGTGGCCGCTCCCGGCCACTGCAGCCTCGACCCACTGGGCTCCGGCGATCCTTCCGCCTCAGCCTTCCAAGTACCGGGAATTACAGGCACGTGCTACCATGCCCAGCTGATTTTTTGATTTATGGTAGAGATGAGGTCTCGCCAAGTTGCCCAGACGGTTCTCAAACCCGCGGGCTCAGGCAATCCACTCACCTCAGCCTCCCAAAGCGCGGGATTACAGGCTGAGCCACCGAGCCTGGCTTAAATTATATTTTCTAATCTAACTTCTGTGCAATTCTTTGCATCTTTCTCGCAGCACCAGATCGCACAACAGACACTCACACTCCCAGTGGGCCTGACCTAACATTCTGGAAGACCCCCTGGAAGTGTGATCTAACAATCGGGTTTTGGTATCAGGGTAAGGCTGGCCTAATAGAATGCACTGGGAAGTACTTCCTCCTTTTCAATTTTTTGGATGATTTTGTGTAAAATTGTTGTTACTTCTTCCTTAAATGTTTGATAGAATTCACTAGGAAGGCATCTGGGCCTGGGGTTTTTGAGGGAAGGTTTTTGTTTTTGTTTTTGTTTTGAGTCAGAGTCTCATTCCTTCGCCCAGGCTGGAGCGCAGTGGCATGCACGCTCACAGCCACCCCAGCGTCGACCTTTTGGGCTCCAGCAATCCTTCTGCCTCATCCTTCCGAGTATCCAGAACTACAGATGTGCGCTACCACGCCCGGCTATTTTTTATTTTATTGCAGAGATGCAGTCTTGCCAAGTTGCCTGGACTGGTCTCGAACCTGCGGGCTCAGGCAATTCACTCTCCTCGGCCTCCTAAAGTGCTGGGATTACAGGCTGAGCCACTGGGCCCGGCCAAGGAAAGGTTTTTACATATAAATTCTGCTATTTATTCTTGAATGTGTGTCACACTTTTGCCTACAGCCCTCAGGGTCTTCCCTTCACTTCTCCCTATGTCCCTCCTAGAGCTCACAAGGCCCTGTCTCCTCTGCTCCCACTCTCTTCTCCATCCCTTTAGTCATGTGGGTCTCCTGGCTGTTCCAAGATTATGCCACGCTCTTCCCCACCTCAAGTCCTTGGCATTTCCTTTCTCCCTGTCTAGAAAGCTCTTCCCTGGGTTCTTTGCACAGTTGTTTCTCATTCTCAACCCCCAGGTCTCAGATGATGTGTCAAGACTGTCTTCCCTGCCCATCATATATAGGGAAGGCCTGCTGGACCCTCTCCCATAGAATCTCATTTGCTTCCTTCCTAATATATAATATTCAAATCATCTGTCTTATCAGTAGCTGTATCCCCTGCACCAGCACAAGACTAACATAATCGAAGCATTCGATCATGATTTGTTGAACAAGCAGGCGGAACAGCAATTTGGCCTACGGTCAGTCAGGCATACATTGGGGAAGCAGTGAATCTTCTGTGAGTCTGAGGTTTCTGGTCTGCTCAGAGTGGGTCAGGCAGCCATCGAGTGGGCCAGTTGTTCTGTGGGGGGGGGGGCGCATGCGTGACGGATTAAGTCAACTCAGAATTCTGGGGGACACAAGAAGGGAGAGTCCCAGGCCTCCCCCAGGAAGCTTCTTGCCTGCCTCTCTACTTAGAGCCCCACTGCTCCCCCTTCCTCAGCCAGGAGGTGAAGTGGGGACAGTCAGGGAGTGAGGGGCGGTGGAGCCTGTGCCAACCTCTGGCAGCTGCTCCTCAGTAATCCCGCTGCCGGGCTTTCAAACCCCATAAAATCCTCACCTGGTGGCTGCAGGGTTCAGGAAGAGCCTGTGGAGGAGGCACAGAGAGGGCTTTGTGGCCCCACCCCGCCTCCCAGCCTCCCCTGACCCAGGCTCTCTGCTCATGGAAAGTCCCCCACCCAATGGGGCTGCCCAGCCCCAGGAGACAGGCCATGGTGCACGTTGCACTATCTGCACTGTGCAGGGGCAAGTCACGTGCCTGTACCTTCAGGGGCCATTCTTTGTGGCTGAGCCCACTTCAGTTGCCTTCATAGACCAGGGGAGGACTAGCTCTCTGAAGGGAGAGCCTCTTATGGAGGCTGGGCACTGGGCCAGGTAGTCCCAGGCTCCTCCAGGACACACCCGCATGAGGTCGTGGATGCGGTGTAGTCCCACTGAGGAGGCAGAGCTGCTCGCATGGAAGCAGCTGTTTGCATAGCAGATGCAAAGCCCAGACCGCCAGCAGCCACTGGGCTTCCATCCTGCTCACTTACAAACTCCATGGCCAGGAGGCCCCACTTGTGGTGACGTCACCCCCTCGTGCACTGCGGAGGGAAATGAGCTCAGGCAGCCAACGGGGGCGGCCTGTTTACTTACAGAGACCCTGGCCGTCAGCAGTTCTTTGACCAGACATTCCCTGTCCTGGCCAGCATGAAGCAGAAATTTCCTTAAACACATTACTTTGGCCACAACCCACCACTTGCTCTCTTGCTTTCAGTTTTTTTCAAGAGGAAAATTCCCAGTTCTGACCCCAAACAGAGCAGCCCAGATATGGTGGGGGAGGTCACAGTGACCCCCAGGGAGCCTTTCACAGCTTGTTACTTCCACCTCCCATCATTCTTGGAGCTGGGAGACCATCCCACCAATTCTGTGACTTATGTGGGGGGCAGTCAGAAGGGTGGCCAGCATGACCTCCAGCAGACCCTCTCCCACCTCCCTCAGGGCTTCAGCCTCCCAGAGCTCACTGTCAGAGCATGTCCCAACCCAGCAACCCAGATGATACCCTCAGCCCTCCCTCGCTCCCTCCACAACCAGGGTTCATCAGGCTCCAGGGGACTCCGGAGATGGTCACCCAACCAGCCCCAGCTGAGAGGCGCTGTCTCCTGCCCCACCTCCGTGTCACATCTGCTGGATCTCCGCCATTCCAGAGGCCCAGAAGGGGCGGTGATCATGGTGGGGGGGGGGTCTCCTTATCTCGCAGGTGCTCCAGGGCCTTCTGTGCCAGAAACATCATGGGAGACAGATGCCCTCCACTTGTCAGGGCTGTCAGGTAGGCATGGACATGTAGGGGAGCCAGCCTGAGAACTCACCTGACCAGCTCCGCCCTGGGGCCTGGTCCTCCTCAGCTCAGCCCCTGCAGCACCTAGAAGGCTCCAGGCAGACCCGGGCTGGAAGAGGACACCGGGCCTGCATTTCATAGTGTGTGTGTATATGCGCAAGATTCAGAGTCAAGGGTCCACACCAGAGTGGGCTGCAGGGAGCAGCTTCCACACAGATTTGAGCTGGCACCTGCTCAGAAGGCACCAAAGAAAGGGCCAGACTTTCTTCCCCAACCGTCCCCACCCCCAGTCACCACAGACCAGAACTGCCGAAACACATGTTCACATGAATTGTTAGTCAACCTGCACGCTGACCCCACTACGTGTCAGGTGCGAAAGCTGGAAGGCCTCTGGAGGACAATGAACACTGACTGGACACCTGTGTGCTGGCCTCATGCTCAGCACCTGACACACAGCAATCCTGAGGCAGGGGAACAACCCCAGAGGACACACAGCTGTGCAGGGCAGAGCTGGAACTGGACTCCGCTCTGACTGTACCCAGCGCGTCTACAGTTAGGCATCTCCCAATCTGATCACTAAAAAGGAGTTGTCGCTTTCCTTAAACCAAAGGAGACCCACACAGTTAGTGATGAGTTAATCCAACCCCTTCATTCTACAGATGAGGAAACTGAGGCCAGATCACAAAGTGAGCCTGGGCCAGACTCAGAACAACACCTTGGACTCTCAGGTCAGTGTCCTCCCCAGCCTGTCTAGTCTAAGTGAACCCAGGCCAAGGAAGAGACAGCAGGAGAGAAGACAGACTAAGACAAACAGTAAAAGAAACACATACATGTACACTCACATGGGCTGACATGCAGAGACATGTATATCCAAGTGATGATACACACGAACACACATGTGGGCAGACAGGCAAATGGATATATATCCAGATGACATGCACATAGACACATGGGCAGACACACAAATGTGTATACACAGGCAACAACACACATGGACACACAAGCAGACATGCAGAGACATGTATACACAGGCACTTAGACTGATGTACTGTATTGCATGTATCTCTCCACTCGCCACGGTCCCTTGCCATGAGGAAACATGAAAATGGCCCCTGCCCTGAGCGCACCTTTAGATGGCCACACTGGCCCTCATCTGGCCACAGACACTTCCTAGGAGCCTAGCGTGGAGCAGGTGTCTGTTGAGTAAATAAGTAAATCACCTTGTGAAGGATCCATGAGTGACGTCTGAATGCTTCTGTACAAATGTAAGCAGGCACATGTGCTTTCAGAGGTT
Organism: Tarsius wallacei; assembly: GCA_963574415.1. NCBI lineage: Eukaryota > Metazoa > Chordata > Mammalia > Primates > Tarsiidae > Tarsius > Tarsius wallacei. The sequence goes on along the minus strand of CAUYQG010134461.1, from coordinate 3,056 downwards.
CAAGGCATATAACTCTCTCTCTCTCTCTCTCTCTCTCTCTCTCTCTCTCTCTCTCACACACACACACACATACACACACACACACACACACACACACACACACACACGAGAGACAGGCCTGAACTGACATCCAGAACAATAGGCTCACTTCCACACCCAGACAGCCTCCCCTGCAGACTCCCAGGGACATGTGTATAAAGGCATAGACCCTTCATTAACACAGAGACATAGAGGCCCACGTTCTCCCTCAAAGACACCCAGGCACATGGGTTTATGCAGGTGTGTGTGCTTACACGTGCACAGGGCAACACACAAGGAACCCAGCTCCAACCAGAAGTGCAGCTGCGTACCCACACCAACCTGAAACAGTCACAAACCCACACGGATATTCTCAGCTAGACAAAGGCAAGGCTGCAGGCCTGAGACAGGCTAAAAGCACAGTGCCTGTCCACAGAGACCCCGGGCTGTCGGGGCGCCCACATGTCTGCCTCCCACCACCTCCTGTCTGTGGCCAGAGGGGCTCCTGGTGGAATTCATCCTGCAGACCAGTTGGGAAGGACCTCCTCCCATCCCTGAAGGCCCAGGCCAGAGTCCTGTGGCAGAGGGCGGGAAGGTGCTGGGGGCTTCCCTCTCCAGGCCTGGGTAGGCCCAGGCTGGGTGCTGGACTCTGGCCGGTGGCAGGGCCCACGTGGGCCTGCACCCAACTTCACTCTATGCAGGATAATTTAGGAATGCCTCGTGAACAGCACTTTTCCAGAAGACTTGACTCAGGAAATGGCTCGGCCACCAGCCTGATCTTCAAAACAGGCCTGAGCTGAAAACATCCCTGTTCCTCCCCAAACACACGGGCAGTACATCTCACCCGGAGCACCTCACGTCACTCCAGTCACAGTATCCACCGCGCCCACAGCCACGGGATAGAAGGCCATGGCTCAATCCGGCTTCTGTGGCGCTTCTGTGAAAGGAGTCATTGGGGTGTGAGACTTCAGATCTACTGAAGGATGTGGGAGTCTCCAATGCCCTAGGTAGGCCTCGGCCAGGGTGGCAAGGCTCTGACCCACACAGTGGCGCAGTGGCCCTCCTCTCAACTGCAGAACCATCCTTATAAACACAGAACTTGTGCCAGGGGTGACCTGAGGCTGAGTTGAAGGTGCTGGGCAAAATGAAGACTCAGGGCCGGGCTCAGTGGCTCAGCCTGTAATCCCAGCACTTTGGAAGACCGAGGCAAGTGGATTGCCTGAGCCAGCGGGTTCAGCCTGGGCAACTTGGTGAGACCTTGTCTCTACAATAAATCAAAACTTAGCCAGGCGTGGTAGTGCACGCCTGTAGTTCCAGCTACTTGGAAGGCTGAGGCGAAGGATTGCCGGAGCCCAGCAGGCCGAGGCTGCGGTGGCCATGAGTGTGCCACTGCACTGAGGCCTGGGCGACAGACTGAGACTTCGACTCAAAAAAAAAAATTCAGGATAAATGTCCCATCCAGCCTGGAAACAGACAGCCACCTCCCCTTCCTCTCACCTGCCTGAGAAGCCCCCCAGGCCTTGCTGGAGGTGGGCACAGGGCCACAGCCCCACCTAGCCCAGCAGCAGAGAGAGGGAGAAATGTCATGACATAGCTGGCCCATGGGGAAACTGCTTATTCTCTAATGTGGGAACATCTCACAATTGGGGGATCTAGCTGCCAGCAGCCCCTGGATGCAAGGTCTCAAAAATTCATCTTCACTTTTGTATACCTAACCCTGAATTGTACCCCACATCTTTAAAATAAAATTTAAAAAAAAATTTGGGTGGCTCAAACCTGGAATCTCAGCACTTTGGGAGGCCGAGGAGAGAGGATTGCCTGAGTCTAGGGGTTCAAGACCAGCCTGGGCAGCTTGGTGAGATCTCGTCTCTACAATAAATCGTAAAATTAGCCAGGTGTGGTGGCACATGCTACTTGAAAGGCTGAGGCAGAAGGATTGCCTGAGTCTAGCAGGTCCAGGCTGTGGTGGCCATGAGTGTGCCACTGCACTCCAGCCTGGGTGACAGAGTGAGACTCCCACTGAAGAAAAAAAAAAACTTATCTTCATCAGAGTAGTGTCTCTCTGCTCCACACTCAGTGCCACATGTGCTTTGGGGCTGATGGGTTGGAAAGGTGACAAAAGTCCAAGGATCCGGTTAAGTGGGGGGCATCAGGGTGCCACCCCACAGCATCCACTCCCTGCTTATACAACAGAGCAGCGCCATCAGTGCTATAGATATTCAAGACTTGTGCTCCATCCAGAGCTGGGCAGCACTGCAGCCTCCCGCCACATCCCACCAGCCTCTGCTCCAGCAGCATCTCTAGCTTCAGCCTCAGCATGCCTTTCTCATTGCCAGCTCTGCTTCCACCCCTCTGGCCTTTCGCTTCAAGCCAGTCGCTTCTCCAGGCCTTCTCCTTCTGTAAATAAAGTCTGTCCCACAGGGAGCCTGTGAGGGCCACCACAGCACCATGCAGGGCAATGCCTGTCTCCTTCACTGCAGATCCATGTCTGGTCTTCCTGAAGGTGGCTGACCACCCCCCCACCCCCACCCCTCATCACAGCAATTCATTGCCGCTTCCAGACCCAGAGTGCCTGGCATTTCCTAGGCCAGAGGCCTTTCTGGAGGAGTCCAAGCTGATCAAGGAGACTCCTCAATGCTGAGGCTGCAGGAGATCCCAGAACATGGCGGCTTTTGTGTGTGTGTTGTCCATCTCTCATTTCACACAGGTTAGAGTGCCTTTAGAGGGCCTTGTGGGGACAGTCCAGGCACCAGGGCAGTTGCACTTCATCAACCCATGGTCACTCTTTCTATAAAAGACTTATCCCAAGCCAGGCTCAGTGGCTCAGCCTCTAATCCCACGACTTTGGGAGGCTGAGGTGAGTGGATTGCCTGAGCCCATGGGTTTGAGACCCACCTGGGCAACTTGGCGAGACCTCATCTCTACAATAAATAAAAAAAAATCAGCCGGGCATGGTAGTGCATGCCTGTAGTTCCAGCTACTTGGAAGGCTGAGGTGGAAGGATCGCTGGAGCCCAGCAGGTCGAGGCTGAGGTGGCC
>CAUYQG010134451.1:0-21345 GCA_963574415.1 Tarsius wallacei | reverse complement strand
CTTTTCTATGGTTTGGACAGTTGGGGTTAGTTCTGTATTTTGGTCCTCAAGCTCTGAGATTCTTTCTTCTGCTTGGTTAGTTCTGCTTTTCATGCTTATTAGTTTGTTATTTATTTCAATCACAGTATTCTTCACTGCTATCTCCATTATCAACTCTTTCCTAGATTCCTCTTGTCTCTCCTAAATTCTTTTTATTCTTTCTGTTAGTGTCTTGATGTCTGGGTTTGTATATGTGACCAGTCATTCTGGGGGCTCTTCTTTGTTTGCATTACAAAGTCTGTTTTCTCAGTGTCTGGTCTCCCAGGGTTCTGTGGGAGACCTACATTTTTCTTTTGGTTTTTCTTCATTTGTGTAGATTTTCCTCCCCACTTTTTCCTTCCCCCCTTTCTTTAATTTTGTTGTTTAGGCGTGGCAGGGTTGCTTTTACTTCTGTTTGCTTGATCTCCTATTCCTCCTTATGTGAATCCTCTAGCTCTGTTTACTTCTGAAGCTTGACTTTGGGTTGAGGATAGTACTTTTTTGTTGCAGTTTTATGATTGAATTGAGGGGGAAGCTGTGATTCAAAATCTATCTGCAGATCACAGTATTCACCGACAGGTGTATGAATACCCTGGAACCTACTTCCCACTGCCTTGCAATCTGTCCATGCAGTGAGGGAATATGTTTACTCCCTGAAAGCAAAATGTGGTAAGAACAAGGAAAGCGATGGAACAGGAGAGGGGAGGAAGAGGAAGGTGGAGAGTGAGAAGAGTAAGAGCGAAAAGCAGACAAACATACCAACTAATAAATGAAAAGAGACACAAAGACAGAAAAGAGTAAGAAAAAACCAAAAAACAAACAAAAAAACCCTCAAAACCAAAAAACTAAAGCATACAGACAATCATACAGACACACAAGCCAATCAACCTCCTTATTGATACTATTTCTTTAAACAAGCATGAAGTCTAAAGGATAAAAAAAAAATCAAACTAACAGAGGCAAAGCTATTATGAAAACACTATCAATAGCAATAAGAAGAGAGAAAAAAGAAAAAAAAAAGAAAAAGGATACAAACGACACAAATAGTAAAAATAAAAACAAGGGAACCAAGCCTGCTCTTAGATCATTCCTCTAAATCCAATGTCCTTTTGGCTCTGATCTCTAGTTTTCATTGCAGGCTGGGAGGGTTATTCACTGCTAGGATCTGATGCCCCAGGCCTGCTGTGGGGGCAGGTTTGATCAGATGTAAGCTCAGTCAGCTTGTGGCCTGAGAAGTCTGCCATTCAAATCTGACCTGTGTCCGATCTAGCATGGGGGAGGGGTTTCGGTCTCTCTCAGTTTGATTTTATTACCTTAGATCTCAAGCTGGAGGCAGGCAGAGCTAGGCAGAGCTGGTGTGCTGGGTGGGTCAATGCGGTCTCTGTGTGGTCTCAAGGTTCTAGCTGTTATCCGACCCACCCGCCAGGCTGAACTGGGGGAGGTGGAGTGTGGGACAGCCAGGAGCTGCAGGTCGGTGTGACAGTGGGTGGCTTGTGCTGGGTGGAGCTGTGTAGCAGACGTGGGGCCCCCCCGGAGCTTTCTGGGCTGGGAATTGGGGGTCGCCTTGGGCAGAGGGATGGAGCAGCTGCAGGAAGGAGCAGCAACAGAGGCCGCCTCTTCAGCAGTGCAGTGCATGGAAAGAACTCCATGGCCGGGAATCTCAAGCCAATCTGGGCAGGGCAGCGACTGCGGGAGGGAGCAGCAGTGGTGGAGGCTGAGCCAGCAGTGCAGTGCGTGGAGCCGAGGGCTTCCAGCCCACAGGTCAATGTGGCCAGTGCCAGTAGTGGCCGCAGCAGCTGCAGCGCAAACAGCTGTGTGCAGGGCCATTTTCTGGCAGCCCTCAGACCTGTGCTACTGGCCAAAGAGCAGGCTGGCAGTAGCGGGGGCAGGAGGCACCAGGCGAGAGCAAGAATCCCTATGGTCGCTCCCTTTCCCAGAGTCCTATGGATCTACTTGCTCCTTCGTCATCTTGCTGGAAGTGGTCTAAGTTTTAATAATTTTATTTCTTATTTTGAACGACACAGTTTAGGGTAGTATTATAGTGGTTGCCTTGAAGATTATGGCATGCATCTTTGAGTTGTTAAATAAAAGGTTAATTAAAACTCATTCTACTTTCTAGAATATGCAGCCACCTTAGAATACTTTAACTGCTTTTATCCCCTCCTGTCTTTAGCACATATTATAATCACATATACTTATAAACACTAACACACATATTTATATATGTAAATGCTTCAAGACAGAATTATTATTGTAGAAATCAATATTTTATTATATCTGTCCACAATTTTTACCACTTTAATTAGTTTCCTCTCTGCATTTCTGAACATCCAAGCAGAGTCTTTTTATTGTCTGCAGAACTTTCCTTATATTTCCTTTAGAGTAGGTCTACTGGATTTGAATTATTGCAGTTTTATTTGCCTTTATTTCACCTACAATTTTTGAAGGATTTTTTTTACAGGATATAGAATTCTAAATTGGGTTTTTTTTTCTCTTTCAAAAATAATTTAATTTGCTTTTGGTAGTCATTTAGACTAAAGCCAAATCATGTTAGTTCAATCAGTGATAAGTTTGAGTAAAAGCTTGGCTTAATTACTTATATTTGAGAACTGGTTTTATGATTGCCCTGATTCTAAGGTATAGATTTTTGATGATCCCAACTGAAACCTTGGCTGTTTACTAGGAAACTTTCTTCTTGAGCTCAGAACCCTAATTCAAGGACTGACAATTAACTTTGTAAACTTGCCACTGTGAGCTTATGTTGGCAGCACTGTACAAACAATCAGTAAGTTTCATAACCTTGGTATATCAGTGTCTCACAGCTGTGTTCATGTCAACATATGGCAGTGTCTTGCTGAGTGGCATTAATTATTGTTGCATGTTTTTGTGTGCCATCAGAAGAATGTCGGATCTTGAATTAGAGCTAAAACGAAATATTAGATTTCTCATTAAACTTGGCAAGAGTGAAAATGAAATCAGAGACATGTTAGTCCAAGTTTATGGGAATAAATGCCATGAAGAAAATGGCAGTGTACAAATGGATTAAGTGTTTTTCTGAGGGTAGAGAAAGCTCCACTGATGAAGAGAGGTCAGGATGGCCAGTAACAAGCAGAACTGATGAAACCATTGCAAAAATTCATCAAACTATGTATTAAAATTGTTGCCTGACTGTGAGAAGCATAGCAGACCAAATAAACAGTGATAAAGAAACAGGAAAATCTTAACTGAAAATCTTGGCATGAAAAAAGGTGTGTGCAAAAATGGTCCTGAAGGAGCTCTTGCACTACAGCAATGCACCAGCTCACACAGCACTCTCTGTAGGGAGTTTTTAGCCAGTAAACAAATAATCAAATTGGAGCACTTTCCCTACCCACCCGATCTGCCCCCCAATTACTTTTTTCCTTATCCAAAGATAAAGGAAATATTGAAAGGTAGACATTTTGATGACATTCAGGACATCAAGGGTAGTATAACGACAGCTATGGTGGTCATTCCAGAAAAAGAGTTCCAAAATTGCTTTGATGGATGGACTCAGCATTGGTGTTGGTGCACAGATTCTCAAGGGGAGTACTTTGAAGGTGACCATAGTGATATTCAGCAATGTGGTATATAGCACTTTTTCTAGGATTAGTTCACAAACTTAATTGTCAGTCTTCATATTTTGCATCCTAAAATTCTGCTAAACTTTTCAACTTCTCAATGTCTACTTTCCCAGTTTCTTAGCTTCTCAATTTCTCAGCTACTCAAATTTGAATTATCAAATGTTAGGGGGAGAGTCAAGATGGCCAACTGGAGACAGTGAGTAACTGTTGCTCTCAACAAAGAGAGCCTAAAAGAAGATGTGAACTTGCTGCTTTGGGGGTTGACTTGAAAAACCAGGCTGGGTTTTCTCAACTGGTCTCCCAGAATTGCAGATAACTGACAGCTCCAAGCTCGGCCACCCCCAGAAAAGCAGGTCTGGAAAGAGATCAGGAGAGTGCTCTTGGAAAAGGAAATGATGAGTGTACAGGAGAACCTGTTTACACACCTCTTGTGAACCTCTGTAGTCCTAGCCAAGAGAAAGACAGATCAGGTCTTCTCCTCACACTCCCTCCTGCATTAGCTGGACACAGAGAGCTGCTTGGAATTGGGACATGCTCATCTGCAACAGGCCTACTGGCTGAAGCCATGTGGGAACTGGAGGACTGCAGCTCCTGCTAAGCCTCAGTGCTGACAGTTGCCAAGCCTCCCCACAGAGCGGTTCCCTGGGCTCACTCTGCAGGGGGGGTGGGTGTTCCTTCCTCATTCTCCAGTCCCCAGCAGTGGGCATACACTTATTTGGGGACATTTCTCCAGTGGTGGCACCCCTCCTGCTGGGTTTAGGACTGTGTGCATGGCTTGCCCTCAGGGTGCTGCTATTCCACAATTGCCCCTCCCACAGAGCAGGGTGGGAACTAGAAGGCAGTACACCTCTGCACAGTGCAACTGTGACAGCACCATAAACCTGTGGACTAAGGGAGGAATGACAGGTATCTCCTGGCAAGAGCAGCAGCTTCCCATCAATCCCCGTCCAAGAGGCGCAAACTCACATAGATGGGAGGAGGCCAAGAGGAGAGTCTGTGCCAGAGCCCTGAGGCCTCTCCATGAAACCCACCAATTCTCCCAATGAGACATACAGTTGTGGGGGGGAGATGCCCAAGCTCCCAGTCATCAGTGACCCTGGCAATTATGCCAGTGGGAGGGTAAAACCCTCATCTCTAGGAAAGAAGTGTTCTGTCCCTACCAGGCTGCACTAGTGAAGTGATGCCAGAGAGTTTTTGTCTCAGCTTCCCATCTTTCCTTCAACCTCTGTCTCTACCACAGTGGGCCAGAGAAGGAAAGTCAAGTAAGAAAATAACATAAACTGTCACCCCAGTAATATCAACTCATTCAAATAAAACATAACAAAACAAAAAATCAAAAAGAGAAGAGATTGCCCCCAGAGATGAGGAAGAACCAGTGAAAAACACTGGCAAAGTCTTAATGAGTTGACACCCATAAGGGGGCTTTTGTGATCTCAAGCAATGAAACCCACCCAGAATGACCTGTCTCTGATAACAGACATATAATTCAGACTAAGGATGGAAAAAAGACTCAGTGAGATATAGGGAAAAGTTGGCACATAAATTAACCAAGCCATGAGAACAGTGCAGAAAGTGAAAGCTGACCTGATTATTTTTTTTTTTTTTTTTTTAATTTAATTTAATTTAATTTTATTTTATTTTATTATGTTATTGTGCGGTACAGTTAGGGGTTAGGCATACAAAAATATTTCGTTCAGGTACCCTTGTTGATAAGAGGTGTCTCCCCATCCTCAGATAGATACCCACCACCATTAATCCCATCCCCCTCACCCTCCTATATTTAATATATATTGAAAATGTACTTTTATGTCTTCAATTTTATTCTGTGATTTCTATTTAACCATCTGTAAGTTTTAAGAAATTTCTTCTATATAGTATTCTTTGGAATTGTTTGATTTTCTTTTTTTTTTTTTTTTTTTTTTAGTTGGATTCTCAAAATTTAGCCCAGACTGGAGTGCAGTGGCAGGCTCCCGACCCAAGCACCCTCCACCTGTTGGACTCCGGAGATCCTTCCGCCTCAGCCTTCCAAGTAGCTGGAACTACAGGCACGCACTACCATGCCCGGCTAATTTTTGATTTATTGTGGAGACGAGGTCTTGCCAAGTTGCCCAGGTGGGTCTAGAGTCTGCAGGCTCAAGCAATCTACTCGCCTCGGCCTCCCAAAGTGCTGGGACTACAGGCTGAGCCACCGAGCCTGGCCTCTTTTTTCTTATTTCATCCTTCATCTACCATGTCCCCCAGCAGTGGTTTGGAAGTCACACATTGCATTTCTCTTGCATTGATAGATAATTTAATATGCATACGTAACCTGGATGGACTTAGAGCCTATAATACTGAGTGATCTATCACAGAAACAAAGAACTGAGAACCACATGTCCTCACTCATAAGCGGACTTTGAACAATTATGGTAATACTGTGAGAAAAATATTGGCAGTACCGGGAAACTGCTGAGGAGTGGGGGATGCGAGATTGGCAGTAGTGGGAATCTGCCAGAGGAGGGAGGGGCACATGTCACCAACAAGGGTAACTGCATAATGAATATTTGTATACTTAACCCTGAGTTGTACCCCACATCTTTAAAATAAATTTCAAAAAATATGCGTATGTTAGATTATTGATTATACATTTAATTAATTCTTAACTCTTTTTTAAATAAAAGGACTTAGATTTAACTTTAATAATTTATATATTGACTTGATGTTATCCAGTGTTTTAGTTTTATCTTTCTTTTTTTTTTAAATTTTATTTTTTATTTATTTATTTTTTTTAATTTTTTTTAATTATGGTATTATGGGGTATAGTTAGGGGTTAGGCATACAAAAATGCTTCGTTCAGGCACCCTTGATGATAAGAGGTATCTCCCCGTCCCCAGACAGATATTTATCACCATTAATCCCATCGGGGGGGGCCCCCCCCCGATGGGATGAAGGGGGATAAATATCTGTCTGGGGATGGGGAGATACCTCTTATCATCAAGGGTGCCTGAACGAAGCATTTTTGTTTGCCTAACCCCTAACTGTACCCCATAATACCATAATTTAAAAAAAATTAAAAAAAAAAAAAAAGAATGAAAGAGAATTAATGTGTATCTTAATTACTAACAAAGTTAACCAAGATTTGGGGCAGAGAGTATTTCTGTTTTGAAATTCTAAGTCACTTCAATTATCTCTCTCTTTTTTTTTCATGAAGAAATGAGATTTTTTTTTGAGTTGAGGTCTTACCAGACTGGAGAGCAGTGGCATGATCATGACTCACTGTAGCTTCGACTTCCTGGGCCCAGGTGATCCTCTCACCTCAGCCTTCCGAGTAGCTGGGATTACAGGCGTGTGCCACCAAACCTGGCTAAATTTTTTTTCTTAAATTTATGTAGAGATGAGGTCTTGCTATATTGCCCAGGCTGATCTTGAACTCCTGGACTCAAGCAGTCCTCTTGTCTCAGCCTCCCAAAGTACTGGGAATATTGGCAAGAGTCACTAAGCAAGACCAAGAAATGGAATTTATTGGATCCACTTTTCTGTTCTTTTGTTGGGCCTGATAAATTGGTGAGCTTGAAGAAAGTATCATAGCTGTACCATAAAGTACTAGTGACAGGCATAATAATTGCGAATGGCTAATGTGACTGAGTCCTATACTACATGCTACATGCTATACACTGACCTAAATATTTTATGTATCTGATTGATTTTCTTTTTTTTTTTTTTTTATATTTTATTTTATTTTATTATGTTATTGTGGGGTACAGTTAGGGGTTAGGCATACAAAAATATTTCGTTCAGGTACCCTTGTTGATACCATTCTTGCTATAGTTCCATAATGTAGGCAAATCCTCCCCACTTCATAAATGGATGACTAAATGAAGCCCTTACAGGTTTATTTGTCCAAGGCTTTACGAGGTACAGAGCAGGATTGGAACCCAGACACCAGTCTCTAACATGGGATCTCCTAACCACTACACTGTAGTCTATTTATGACTGAACAGCATTATTATTGAAGGATATTTAATTTTGGATTCCATATGTCTGCTTTTTATTTGATAGACAAAATAAATAAGAATTGGTAAAATTTGGTTTCTAAAGTTTTCTGTTTATTATTGGTACATAAAAGCTGCTCACCTGATCACTTTCTCTTTTTTCTATTTTTTTGTCATTCACTTTAATTTATTTTAGCATCATCTCCTTTTCTATTCAAATATGAACATAATGTATGTGGTTCTGGACAAGGAGATTCATCTGATTCCACCAGCCCTGGCACAGGAGAAAGTGGGTGTGTGTACTCTGATGGGACAGGCTGTAGGGTTTACGAGTAGCAACAATAACTGGTGGAAAACTCTGAAAACTCGGCACAGAAGGCAAACAGAAGAGTACAGGGTATGTTTAAGGATATTTGTGTATACATAAAGTGAAATAAAGGTTGGGAACAGAGGAATGAATCACACAGAAGGACGTATCATTGTGCATTCATCAGGTGAGTTTGGGGATTTCCTCCATGTGGGAAGAAGAGCCCCATTTAAAATTAGCTTGATATTGGGGGTGGGAGGGTTCATAAGAATTTTGAGCTTTTTTAGACTTACCTAATGCTTCATTGTTTAAGAAAAATATTTTCAGAATGAAGCTGAAATCTGGATCTAAATTTTTGTAAGTATTAAACACATATCATACATCTAGTCTTGTGTTAGGTACTATGAAATCTATGTAAGACATTTAAAGTCTCAACGATGATTATACACTGAAACAAAATTGTACCAACAAAGTGCATTTTTTTCCTCTGAAAATGTCTTATGTTTTTAAGTCCAAACATATTGGGTTTCAAAATGAAAGCCCATATGACTAAAAAATGAGAAGAGACACTCTTTAAATTGTGCTCCATTCTGTTTGTCCTGGGAGATTAATTATCTGTCATTTTCTTTGAGAAGTTTACCTTTTGACAATCCTAACAGAATGAGCTGAATGACAAAAAGGGCAAAAGTCTTCCATGATGGCACAACAGAATTTCCATCTGTAAATTATATGGTTGTTTGAATCAGTTGACCATTCTTTATGTTTTCTGAAAAGAGGAATAAGAATGAGAAAGAACAGCAATTCAAAACCAAGAATCCCCTGCTTTTAATATTGCAAGCAACCTGGAAATTAAAGTTCTGGAAGCACATTATCAAGAGAAAGACTTCAATGCAGATTATAAAAAGAAGCAGAATTAATCTCTGGAGGGCAATTCTCATCACTCAATTGGCCTGCTGGAGTGGACCCGGATAATATCCAGGTATGCTGAATGATATACTGGGAGTTTGCCAATCCTTCAAGCTGAATTTCTTGCCTCTGGAAGAAAAGTTCTTTTGTGTGTATGCTTTTGTTCTTTTTGGAGCCCATAACCCTGTTTTATCTGCTCTCTGTGCTTCAGCAGGAAGTATGTTAATTTCAGAATATGTACAATGATAGCATTGTGAAGGAAATGATACAAAGGAAGGATAATTAAAGTGGAGTTTCTTTTAACAAAAATAATGTAATATTTTGAAGTTAATCTACGAAGATTCCATATGTTTAGTATTATAATGTTGAACTCCTACATAGTTCTTTAAAATGTACAAAATTTTATATGCCCAGAAACACTGTGGGAAATAATTGATTTGCCCAATTTTCTATGAGAAAACTCCGGTAAAGAGGTCAGGTGACTTCCCCAAGAGCTAAATGAAATAAATTCAAATACTTTAAAACTTTTGGCTTACGGTTGTTGATCTAACCATTTATTTACCAACTTGTGTATATGACACTTTAATTACAGTAGTTAGGTACACCCCTGGGTACTATACATTTCATCCACAGAAGGGTTAGTCTTCTGAGCAAGCCTAATGAGACTAGTAGGAGTTGGCATTCTGAAGGATTATCCCTGAAAGATAGCAAATACAAGGCATGTTATGCAGGTCTAAAAATGAATGAGATCCAGATGTTCTTCTCAGGATGAAGTCAGGAAATTCTGAGTATGAAAACTAAAACTGAAGTCCCCACCTCTATTTTATTCCCTCTTCACTCTTCCTGATCTTTCACAGGAATCCTAGGCCCTCATGCTGGTACCTCTTTAATCTCAAGGCTCCTTCCTGAGCTATCACACTCAGAGATCTGAAATCCTATCTAAATAACTCTCTATTCAGGTCTTCATCCCTCATTTCATCAAAACTGAGTAGTCCTCAATCTATCCCCTCAGGATGTGGCTATGTAGCAGGTGGTCTAATCTGCAAAAAGTGTGAATGGGTTTTAACACCTCTCAAACCACAGAGCTTTCTATAGGCCCCTGTGTACCTTAACTACCCTGGAGGTTAGATCTCTCTGTAACAGATGTCCAGACTGAATGTAAACTTTACTTCTCATCTCTTCTGTCACCCTGGACTATTTCTATATTGTTTCTTTATATAAAACAGAATGCTAAAGAAAAGGCAGAATGGACATTTGCATAGGCATCACATTGGTCAGAAACAGCTACTTGATTATACAAGAGTGTATTCTCTCCCTGATTGTGTGGTAAACTCCTGGAAGTAGTGTGCTATTTTTATTGCTATTGTTATTGATCTCGTTACCTTTATAAACCGATACAATTTTACCAAAAATGACATTTTAAAAATTTAATTTAATGACATTAAATGTACTTTATATTTTGTTCCACATATATTGTCAAGCATATATATACATATTTATTTATATAATTATAATTCATGATTGTTAAATTACTTTGAATGTTTCACTATTATTTCAGATACATGTGGGCATATTGTTAGAGAATGCATGTGTAGGTGGGAATTGCTCTAAAGTTTATTTTGCATATTCAGAACTTTTAATAATGCATATACAGCTAGTATTCTGTTAAAATGTTTTGTTGAAAAAATGCTATTTTAAGAGGTAGAACCGTATCTCCAGGTTGGCAACTGGCTTTTTATTCCTTCCTAGCATATTTATTACCTGTATACACTGGCCAGAGTTTATCTGTTGGATGTAGATGGGGGTTTACTAAGTTATGGAGAAACAGAAAAACAAGGCAAGAATGATTAGAAGAACAATGATGTGCATTAGAAAATGTCTATCCCCCAGGTTACTATTGCATTTGCATTGTGGACACATTTTCAAACTATGTTTTTGGAAAAACAAACAATGGTTTTGAAAAGAGTGCTCTGATATATAAAGTTTGAAAATGCTATTGGCTATATAGGATTTCTCAATTAGTCCTTTATTCCCTATATTTTCAAAAAAATTAAATAAAATTACTGTCACAATAAAAATTATGAAGAATAATTATTTTGACACCTATGGAGACTCTATAATTACATACTATGACATATATCCTATGGCAATTTGGTGGTAACTAAGGCAAACGGTGACCCTTCCAAATGCCATGTGGACATTTTAACTGTGGCCACACATTTAGATGGCAACCACTATAAGCCTCACCTAAGGTAATTTCATTTGGAATATGTTCTGACCTTGTAATATTTTTATTTAAACTGGCTAGATATTAAAATGCCTTTATGTAAGTGTCCAACCCTGGTAAGTACATATTTATTAAAATGCCCTGAAGAACATTGCAAAATCCTGAGTCAACAACTTGAGAGACATTTTAAGACAGCGGTTAAGAGAACAGGCCCTGGTGTGAGATGGGTTTGAATACCAGTTTTTGCCCTCACAGTTACATGATTTTGACCTACTAAACTCTCTGAACATTAGTTTTTCATCTCTAATATGGGGGTGATAATAGCGAGACCTGACTCACAGAGTTGTTATACTGACTAAAGAAAATAAGGTAGGAAAAACTTAGCAGAGTATCTGGTGGTGCACACTGAGTAGTCATGCTAATGTTGAGAAAGGAGATTGTCATGGGCACTGAGAGTCCCTGCCTACGTTGCAGGGTGTATTTAGAATTCAAGATCCCAACTATTCTTTCTCTGGGTCATATCCCAGGGTTATGTTTTCAGTGAAAAAACTTGAGGGAAGGGTAAGTTCTCCTTTCAAGACAAAGAGCAGGCTTGCCTACAGCTTGCTTAAAATGCAAGGCTCCCCAAGTGTTCTCTGCCTTGCCACCATGAACTTGGGGCAGGGGAATCAAAGCAAACATGCCCATGTGACTTGCTATGATGTGAGTTTTTTTTTGTCTCTGGCCCAGAGAACTTGTGTAGTCTACCAGTATCCTTGAAACAGTAAGAGGCGACCTTAGTTTGTAAGGAAGGTAAAATAAAGTTCCAAATCAATAGTTTTAGAGATAAGAAACCCTCTGAACATTAGTTTTCTCATCTCTAAAATGGAGGTGATAATAAGACCTGATTCACAGAATTGTTATACTAAGGATCACCATTTGCCTTAGCTACCACCAACCTGTCATAGTTTATACTTGTTCCAATGTAATTATAGTGCCCCCAGAGGTGTCAAAATAATTATTCTTCATAATTTTATTGTGAGGGTAGTTTTATTCAAATTTTTTTGAAAACATAGGGAATAAAGGACTACTTGAGAAATAAAGGACTAATTGAGAAAATCGAAAGAGGTTGACTTTCTGGCAGAGGAAAGATAAGAACTCTGAAAGTTGGGTTCTGAGAGGAGAGGACTTCTGAAACTGGTAGTGAATGGACTCACTCAAGTGGTAGGCAAGGATGGCAGGGGCAGAGGAATGGATACTTCTTGTCCTCTCAATGGAGCCAGGTGGTGAGAGGTAAGGTTGAAGTAAGCTGCCTCAAGGGTGCCTTGGTCATTTTACTCACTCTCCTACAGGCAAGAAGACAAATGTTATCATGACAATGGAGGGGCAATCCCTGTAGTTCAAGCTAAAAGGCAATGTGGCTGAGGTTGTGGCACCCAGGAATCCACAGAGTTGAAATAAATGGTGTTAGTCATGATGACCTTACTATTTGGTTGGGTCAAAAATACTGAAAGTTTGTTTCATTGAACTGCAAGTGAGTGGCCGCTTGAAACCTAAAATAAATGCAAACCATTTCCAAAGGTGCAGAGCCTCCTGCACTCATGAACCTGATCCCTGCTGTAGTCCAAATTGGCGGGTAAGGACGACAGAGAGCTGGGTGCAGTGAGATGTTGAAGTTGGGAAAAGTTCATGAAAGAATTCAGCCATTAGTAGGTTCACAACTGAAGATGCACAAAGAGATTATGATAGAATGAGTATTCAGTAATACCTGGGATTTTTGACTAGGCATATATTTTTGTAAGCATTTTACTTTTCAGAAATAATTTCTCTTCTTATAGTGAAGATTGAGCAGTTGCATGTGTGCCTTTGAAATAAAATAAACACTAGACAACCTGAGGTCTTGAAAAAACGTCTGAAGTGATTCCTCACTGCTGTTAAAGCCGTGTGGTCTCACTGTCCTGCTGTTTACCACCCACTGGTCAATCAATTACAATCAATCAGCAAAGAGTAGCAACAGTAACCAACAGGAGAGATGACAGAGTTTAAACTGCCAACTCATGAGCTGCCTACAAAAGGCACAATGCTGAAGAAACACATATTTTATTTATAACAGGATTCTGTAATTTATTGCCTTAATCACAAAACATCACATAAAGGGCAAGACTTCTTTAGAAAGACACAGATTTTAGTTTAACTATTGTTGGAAATACATAAGTAAAACAATATTTGATTCAGCAACATGGTTCAGCTCTGTCTTCACAGTTTCTTGAGTATCTCTAAGCATCATAAGAAGAGTCAAAATACTTTATTCTGACTCTGGGCTGAAATATTTTCTTTTTTTACTTATTTTCCTCAGCTCTCCCTGATAGTGAACTATGAACTTGGTTTGCCATCCCGTATGAGGTATAGAATAGAAAGGGGAACTTTTGAGCTCTGAAGTCATTAATCATCTAGACTTGCTAATGAATGATAGCTTTAAACTTCCAGACACATGCCCAGTAGATTATATACATATCTACATTTATAGATACACACACATATGCACACACACACATACACACACCTTCTTTTACTTCCATATTGTTTGATGAGCCTTCATTTATACCTAAATATTAGATTTTTATTTGTATTTTTATATGTCTACTTTGAACTTCTAATGCCTATATTTTAAAGTAGCAACATTCATTGCTTTCTTTATTTCTTTTGTTTAATATCGATTCATTGCAAACTAGAAAATGAAACTTTATAGGAAATGAAAGAAATAATATAATCACCTTATTCCAGGCTTTTATAATCACGAAAGGAAATCATACATGCCTACTATACCAGGAAATGTCAGATGTATATATGCTATATGGAGATAACAACAAAATAATGTAAGATTTAGGAGATCCTGAGGTCACTTCTGGCCTTGGAGGTAAAGTTTATAAAGATAGGTGTTTGAAGCTAAGATTCAGAGGGTGGTGATGAAGTTAGAATAATTTTGAATTCTTGTGTGGTGGGTTTATTTACTAGAGCAACACTTCCCACAATGTTTTTAAAAAATGCATTTAAAAAAAAATTATATTTTCAGAGATGTGCTTGATAGATACAAGTTTTTCATAACTTAAAGTATGTCAGTTTTCCCATACGATTCTAATATTCTAGTACAGAATTTTCAGATACTTTGATCATGCCCACAGTTATATCTACGTATACATATATACATATATTCAATTAAACAAAATTTTGACAAAATAATGTTTATACTCATCACATTATTTTTTTTCTCCCTTTTTTATCGAGGTATAACTCATACAGTGAAGCATGGAAATCCAAATTTATACATGGGGTGTGTATAACAACAGCTCAGTAAAGGTATAGATCATTTTAGTCCCCAAGAAGGCTTCCTCATGTTTCCTCATTGTTAACACCAGCTAAAGAGGTAAACACTACTTTATCAGCATAGATTAGTTTTGTTTTTGAATCGCATGCAAATGAAGTATCTAGCTTCTTTCTATCAATATTATTATGTCAGGGCAACCTACTATTATTTTTTTCATTTTTTTGAGTTTCAAAAAAACAACCAACAGTTTTTTAAACTGAGACATGATTCACATACCATGAGCTTTATCATTTTAGAGTGTACAATTAAGTGGGTTTTGTAGGACTGTGTGTGTGTTCAGGCATGCAACTTTCTGCTTGTCCAGAGGTTCAAGGTCAGCCAGAGGTGAGAGCTTAGGGTCATCTCAAGACTTTCCTGTGCATGTGCATACCCCCAGCACATGTACGGCAGAGTCCTAGAGATGTATCAAATCTTCCCTAGCATTTCCTTTACAGCTTTTTTTGTTAGTTGATTGTTTGCTTCAGTTGTTATCTACTGCCTCAGGCATCTGTGATGTTCAACAATTGTCTCTGATTGTTTTCAACAAGTGATGCTAGAACAAAGGCTGTTTTCACTAGGAAATCTCAAATCAGATCAAATAATGCCAGCATTGTCAATGGATTCTTCTAGAGAATCACCAGACAAGTCAAATATTGACAAGTGTCTGAGAATGTGGTTAGAGACCACCCCTTAACCTTGTTGGGTACCCTCTAGTCTGCTGAATTCATTGTTGAGTGTGGCTTTTGGTTTTCAAGTCTACTGAAGAGGCAGTTTAGAGGGGTGAGAATAGGGTAAGTTAAAATGCTACAAAGTTTTTACCAAGATTCAACCAGCTCCTCAGCATGCTGCAAGCCTTTAATTTCCAAGTTGTGAAAAAGTCTTCTACGGAGGAGAGAAGTATCAGAGATACTTACTCTACTATATTTGCTGACATTACCTTTCTAGTCATTATTTTACACACTGTAATATTTTATGTCTCTATTATTGAAACAATTGTACCATCCATTAAATTGGTTTTTATGGTCTACTCATGGGTTGCATTCCACAGTATTTAAAATCGGGGTCCAAGCTTACCCGGGATATTTATATAGCTTTAGTACCAAGAAGCGTATATATTTTTATAGAGTACAAATATGAATACAATACCTATAAATAGGGCTAAAAGAATTTCCCAGGATTCAGAGAAACAAAAAGCAAAAGTGTGTTAAATGCTAATAGGATAACTTAACTCTCAACTAGCATATTTGCCTGAATTATTATAAAGCAGTAAGCAAAAACAAGTGATTCAAATTGTTTACAGAAGCTTCATCAAGCACCAAAAGTCAAAATTACAACAAATTTAGTTTAAAGATCCCAATTGGCTTTATAGTAAGTCCCCTACATATGAACCTTCAAGTTACAAATTTTAATTATGCACACGTGCTTTTTATGTATTATCTCCACCAGGTGTCAGTACTATATAGCTGATTATGTTAGTTGGGTACCTGGGCTAATTTTGTTGGACTTAAAATAAGTGGAGTTACGAACAGCTCTCAGAACCAGACTCGTTTGTATGTTAGGACTTCCTATATTGTGATTCTAGAATTGAACAACACTTCATTCCATCAGTTAGAAAAGATTCACTTCAGAGAATGGCTGAAGAAAGCAGAAGCAAAAACAGAGTGTATTATTCATTTAAAAGCTACTTTTCTCATGAGATGGTAACAGGGAGACAGAATAATAGAAATAACCGATTGGTTAACATCAGGTTACTTCAGGTCACTTTTTGCTGTAAAGATTAATACAGAGGAAACTTTATTATCAATCCTATTGAAGATTTAAACAGCCAGTTTGGGAAATTGGCTGTTATTTGTTTCTCTTGATTGCTGGGAAGGCCAAATAACTTATTTTGGATTTGGTGACTTGAATGGGTGACTTCATTTTGACTTTTAGTCAGGTCTTTTGGAGTTTAGTGCAGAAACTTAGTCCAAAACAGTAACCTTCTATAATTTTTATTTAACCAAGTCTCTACTTTAATTTTTGCACTTCTATTTTTCTATTTTGATGGGCTGAATTGTGTTCCTCCCTCAAATTCGTATGTTGAAATCCTAACCCTCAATGTGACTGTACTTGGAGATAGGACATTTAAAGAGATAGTTAAGGTAAAATGAGGCCATATGGGTGGGCTCTAATCCAATATGACTAGTGTCCTTCTAAGAAGAAAAGGTAGGGCACGGGCACTTACACAGAGGAAAGACCATGTGAAGACAGGGAAAGATGATCATCTTTCTGCAAGCCAAAGAGAGGCCTCAGAAGACATCGAACCTGGTGATACCTTGATCTTGACTTCTGCCCTTCAGAACTGTGAGATCATAAATCTGTATTGTTTAAATCATCCAGTCTATGATTTTTTTTATGACTGTCCTAGCAGATGAATACAGCTACTATACATGTATATCTAATTTGCCTCTTTTTCATTAGTTTTTTCCTATTTAGTCAAACTTTATTTTGTATTTAATTAAACATTTTATATGAGAAGCATTCAGCCCTAAGCAATCCTTCATCCCTCCCCCCCAAACGACAACAATCGCCATAACAAAAACAACATTTTGGTATATGGTTTGGAAACAATTATAGTGGTTTTAAATGACATTTCCACCTACTCACTAGATTTTTCTTGTGGGTTTTGAGTACTTTTCAGATTCAAAGTGAAATGTTGAGACCACAAGGTCAGCTGAGATAAATTTGCCCTTCTAGCTCCACTTTTCCTTATCCTATGAGACACAGCATCAACCCTATTTTCCCCTTAGGTTAGGCTGCAGACTCCACTCTGGAAGCAGATTGTTGTAGAGATGTGATCCCATTTTCTCTGCTTGAGCAGTACTTTCGGGTTGCTGAACCTTAGTGCCTCCAATTCTAAGCTGAATTGAATGTCCTATGAGGGCTTCATTTCCCTGGTTTGATCTGCTCATGTGATTTTTAACCCTATTAGAGCAGTGAGGCTGCTCATTTGTGTCCAAACCACATGCTTTATGGTAGAGAAAAGACCAGATAAGTGGAAGCTTATCCACTTTTTGCTTTGACCTGCAGCCTGCCAGGCTATTCCAACTGAGTTCAATGTGAATACTCAGTAGCTTCAAGGTTTAAGGTCTATAATCTCAACCACAGTATAAAGAACCACACCCTTGCACAATCTTCTCAACAGTCAAATATCTTTATGTGAAAATTGTTTTAAGCAAAATTTATCAGGGAAACATTTGATGAATATTTTTATTCTTTAATATGGTTTCTTCAGTTGTTTGTTTAGGTTATTTTGGTAGGAAGGACAAATTGTTTTCCTGTGGCATTAAGCTGATTTTTTTTCCTTCATGTCATCTTGATTTATAGGATATTTTTCATCCTTAATAGCTTAGACAAGTTATGAGCAGTGGATATAAAAAGTTGGCAGTATTTAAAGGGCTTTATTTCCACATGTGTGCAGATACTCTGGAAATGAACAACACCAAGAAATTGGAAATAAGCATGTCAGAAAACTATTAAGCTTTTATTAAACACTTTAAAACTTTATGTACTAATTTATAACATTTGTATTGAGCATGTGTAAGCTGTTGGTCTAGTCACTGACATTTACTGTTGTAGTTGGCCATGACCCTATACACAGAAAAAGATAAATGACTTGGCTGGAAATAGCTCCTATATAAATAAATTTTGATTCAAAAAACATTTTAAGAGGTAATATAAGTAAGCCAGTAATAAATAAATTCCTTCATAATTCAACATCTGGGAAGTGGAGAGGTTTGTTTGTTTGTTTGTTTTTATTACCACAGCAACAATTATAGGTAATATAGGCAGAATTGGAGCTTAAACGGTTTTGTTCTGATATTAAAGCATAGAGTAATGGTTTTAATGAGTCATTAAGAACTGAAAAACAAAAAGGCATATGGATACTCTGTTATATGCAGGAGAACTTCTATGAAATATCTTCTATTATTTTGCTTATTTATTTTTGATTTCACTTGTATCAGTGATGCTCAGAGGACTGCATTTTTCTTTTTAACCCTCTAGGCAACAAGGAATTCTTGATAGCTGTTTCTATAACCTATAAACTCTCTCAGAAGGGAACGGAAGGTGCTGCCATGCTGTGAAGCTTCATAGTGGCTGAGTTTCAAATTCTAAAGATTCACAGGCATCTGATTCATGTTCAGAAGCAGTGAACTGAGTGGTAACCTGTGCCTCTTCTCTCCCTCTGATGTGGGAATAGCTTTGCCAGCCATGGGAACCCTGCCTAATATTGTGTATATATTCTCAATTTATTTTCACCAGCCATGCTCACTCAAAAAATAAGACACATGAAAATCCAAAATTGGAAAATAAAAAAAAAAAAACTAGAAAATTAATGTTTGAGTCCTCAAATAATGTAACAAAAGGTTTTTTGAAATGAGGAGTGAATTCTAAAAAGGCTGGGTGTGATAGCTCAAGCCTATAATGCTAGCATTTTGGGAAGTCAAGGTAGGAGGATGACTTGAAGCCAGGAGTTCGAATTCAGGCTGGGAAACATAGTGAGACCCGATGTCTACAAAAAATTAGCTGGGCATGGTGTCACATGTTTGTAGTCCCAGCTACTTGGTAGGCTGAGGAGGGAGGATCTTGAATCCAGAAGATCAAGGCTGCAGTGAGCCATGATTGCAATACTGCACTCCAGTCTGTTGACAGAGCAAGACCTTGCCTTAAAAAAAAAGGCAACTTGATATTAGGTCAATAGGGAACTAGGTATTGAGGAAGATACCAAAGACAGGGCAGGCAGGGGTAAGAAGTTTTCACTGATTGTAGGGGCAAGGCCTACACACCCTAGCAACATTAGGATGGAAGAGAAAGTGCTAGATTTCATCAAGCAGACTGGTTGAAGTGAATTTGGGAACACTTGATTTATACATTTTTTCATGAGGCAGTGGCCAAATGAATTGGGGATCTCTTTAAGTTTTTGCATTTATAATTTATCAGATAAATATATTATAGATATAGAGAAAAGGAAAAAAAGTAGTAACTAATAAGGTTTTAAGGAAGGGCAATGTTTGGACTGGTATTCAGAGAATATTTAATTGGAGAGAATAGCAGAAGAAAATAAAAAGACAGAAATGATGATACATGCTTGTAGGGGACAACTGAATGGTGGGGAGATGATGGCACAATAATGTGTTTTTAGATGTGGGGGAACCTTATTAATCCAGTTGAGGAATTTGGTTGCATTCCTACACTAAGCTGAGGCCCATGACAAAAGTTTTTAGCAGAAAGGGGAGGTTGCAAAAAGATGGATTTGGAAAATTAACCAGAATTGGTAAATAAAGTAAATGAGGTGGCAGGACAGTTATTGGTTAGGAGGTCACTGCTGAAGTGAGACACCAAGGCATAAGATCCAGTAAGAGGCAGAGGGAATGGAGGCATGATCCAAAAGCTGATTCATGGTTTTATGAGAAGTATAGAGTTCTGTTGAATAATTTTTTTTGCTGTTGAATAATATTAAGGCCTGATGATAATCAAACTCTGCTCATGCTTCTTAATGCTTGGCCAAACAGCTATTTAACAGTTTCCTTTGTTCTGCTTCCCTGTTCAAAAGTTTTAGTTCACATTGGGCATATTTTAATTTGCAAACAGAATGAACTGACCTTAACTGTATAGCAAAAGAGAAATTTACTGACAGGTGATTGGGTAACTCAGAGAATTGCTAGGTAATCTAGAACCAGGTGCATGATTAGCTGAGAGGTTAGAAGATGTGGTCATTGAAAGTAAGACTAATGAAGAACTAGTCCTTTGTTTTTGTATCCATCTCACACTCTCCATTGGCAAGTTCATATATTCTCTTGACTTAGATGATCATCAAATCTAGCTAGGAGCAGGGTTTGTTGCAAGGAAGGTCAGTGTCCTTTAGCCCCAGGACAGACAAGGCAAAAAGAACAAAATGAGTTTCCACACAGGTCTGGAAAGTGGTTGTGATGAGCAAATGTATAAGAAGGCAAGGGGATGCACACCATTTCCAGGAGATTGCCATTCAGCTTAGTGATGATTCCTCTGCCTAGAAGTTTGCAAAGATAAAATAAATGGTCTCAGAATTTGTGGTTCCAGATTTGACGGGCTGTGCACTCAAAACTTGCATAAACTATTGTGCTCCAGTTGTCCTGGGAGCTCCCCTGTGACCAAGTGCTTTTATGGAGAGAACCAAAGTCACTTCCTACATTCCCTTTGTAATAAAGACCATTACTACCCTACAGAAAAATCAAGTCCATGCCGATAACTACTAATTTATGTCTTTAGCTAATGTCTCTCACCTTAGCTTCAGATCCATGTATCCAATTACCTGCTAGAAATCCTAAGTTAACTTACAGGCTTCTGGGTCAAGATGGCGGTGACACAGGCAGAACTGTGAGATTCTCTGAATGTGAGTTCCCCCAAAAGACTCTTGCTTCCCTTCCCCCACCCACTCATCCACAGCCAGACACACGGTCTGAGGCCCAGGGTCCCTTGGTCCCACGCAGGGCCGGCTATTGTGTCCCTGGTTGCTCCCCCGCTGGTAGGAAATCTTGGGTCTCAGCTCCCTCCTAATTAAAACATACTCAGACCCAACCTCTGATCACCGGGGAGGCTCTGGCTACCCGCCCAACAGAGAAGCTGATTCCATCTCTGACTGAAATATGCTGGGAACAGGCCAGGGCCACTTTTGCCGGATCTTGGGAGCAGAGCTCTAACCCGGGCCAGAGCACCAGCCGTGCGCCTCGGACTCCGCGAAGGTGAAACTATCACACCGGCCATTCCTCCAGGCAGAGACATGCGTTGCCCTGCCCACCTATAAGCAGGCCCCACCTCCGTTCCCAAGGAAATGTCACTAAACAGAAGACAAAGCCACTCCCCTGGGAACTAAGTAACAGCTGTCTCAGATTATAGCTCCAAAAAAGAAACCCAAGCCTCAGGAAACGGAGCTCTCCACATTGAAAATAAGG
>CAUYQG010134446.1:0-38130 GCA_963574415.1 Tarsius wallacei | reverse complement strand
TGTAGAGATGAGGTTTCGCCTGCCCAGGCGGGTCTCGAACCCGCGGGCTCAGGCAATCCACTCACCTCAGCCTCCCAAGGCGCGGGATTACAGGCTGAGCCACCGAGCCCGGCTTGGTTCATCCAGCTTTTTAAAAAATTTCTATTATGTCACGGGCTCTCAGTATTTTTTAAAAAAAATTAAATCTTAATTATCAGAATTAAAATAGCAGAAAAATAAGTTATGTATGCATGGTAAATCCTGAAAAATTAAAAAACAGAGAAAATTAAGTGTCTGTTTAATTTGTATAGCTAGTGCCCTGACTCTCCCTCTCCCATCCATTCACCTCACCATGGCCCAGTGATCTCTCTCTCTCTCTCTTTTTTTTTTTGAGTTGGAGTCTCACTCTGTCGCCCAGGCTGGAGTGCAGTGGCACGCTCACAGCCACTGTAGCCTCTACCTGCTGGGCTCAGGCGATCCTTCTGCCTCAGCCTTCCAAGCAGCTGGAAATACAGGGATGCGCCACCATGCCTGGCTAATTTTTTGATTGATTGTAGAGATGAGGTCTTGAACCCCTGGGCTCAGGCAATCCTCTCACCTTGGCCTCCCAAAGTGCTGGAATTATGGGCGTGAGCCACCGCGCTGGGTGATCTCTCTTTATTAATGCAAATCCTATACCCCACCCTGCTGAAAACGCTAAGGTCTTCCCATTGATCCCAAGATATGAGGGGCGACCCCATAAAAACCAGAATTATTTTTTGCTAGTAGTACATGCATCCACCCGTAGGTAAGTGTTCTAGAAACCCATCAGCTTCAGTGTACCAGCTAGCGTTGTGAGAGGCTGCGTTCGGCTTCAGTGTTTTTTTTTTTTTTTTGAGCTTCAACGTATTTGCCTATTTCATGATGGGCGATTTACCAGCGCACCAGCCCACACTGTGCTGAGTCTTCAGCAGTTTTTGACCAAAATTGGCACGGCCCCCGTGCCCCACCCTCCCAATCCACTTGATCTTGCCTGAGGGACTTCTTTTGTTTGTTTCCCCTGGTGAAAAAAATCCCCAAAGGGAAATGTTTTGCTGATGCAGAAGAGGTGAAACAAAGAATGGCAGGAGCAGTAAAAGGCATCCAAACGGACAGTTCAAAAACTGTTTTCAGCAGTGCCAAAAGTGTCTCGATAGGCGTACTGCATCAAATGGAGAGTGACTGGAAGGTGACTGAAGTTTAAACACGGAAAGATAAATTCACAATATTCTATAAATAAATCCTGGGGATTTGGGGGTCCTCCCTTGTAAAAGAGAAACTCCTCAGTTGTTCTCAGGTCCTGCTTGATCGTGCCACTTGCTGCCTTCCTAGTTTCACCCAATCCCACATTCCTTTAGGAATTCTGTGTTTCAGCCACACTGACCTCTCAGCTTCAGAACCTCAGGATTCTCCTGAGGCGTGAGGACCTTTCGGCTTTTTCTTCCCTCTGTTGAGAACACTCTTTTGCCCTCAGGCACCCCTCCTCTGTCACTCCACAGATCTCAGCCCTCTCCTGAAGTGTGTAGTCCTCAGAGAAGTCTTCCAGCCCCACCTGGCTCGCAGGCCCCCTTCGTATGCTGGCACCGCCCCCTATTCCCTTACAGGTTAGGGTTAGCGTTAGTACTTAATAAATACTCTTGTGATTAAATGACAAACTCCCTGGTGGACCCGGTCTCTTTTCTTAACCTCAGTGTCCCTAGTGCCCAGTAAAATACCCTTGTTTATCTTACTGGAATTCAGTAACTGCCAAATCAGTGAATTAATACCTTGGAATAAAATAAAAACGATCAGCGAAACTTCTGTGCTTCTAGAATTACCTGTGGGGGAAAAAATACTGGAGAAGCATAGCATCAGCAGCCTAAGGGTCTGACCTGGGTAGGAAGTTAACTTCACCAAAAAACACATGGTAAAAGCAGCATCTGGCTCTGTCTGCAGCCACAGGAACTTGAGTCTTATCAAACACTCGGCTTTCTGCCTTACTCATGCAGTTAGTCACCAGGTGCTGCTGGTTTTACCTCCTTAGAATCTCCCACGTCTGCTCATGTATCTCCACTGTCGCACAGTTTCATCAAGGTCCTCATCATCCCTTGCCTGGATTCCTGCAACAGCCTCCCTCTTCTGCTTCCAGTTTCGGCCTCTCTCTGATCCATCTTCCACTTCAGTTCAAAGGATTTTTCTAAAATGCATACCCTCCTCCTTTTAAAAATGCTTTCATCCTCTCCCTTTCCCTTAGGATAAATATCATAGTACTGACTTCTCAATGGGGAATACAAGGCCCTTCATGATCTAACCCCGGCCTGCCACTCTCTGGTTCTTCACTGCACTGTCTCCATGCAGATTCAAGGCGTCACCACACTGAACATTTAATTATGGAGCCACCATGCTCTCTCTGTCTGCACTTTCCCCTGTTTCTTCCTGGTCCACTCTTCCACGCATTCCAGGCCTGGCTAATTACCGCTGCCACCAATTGTACTGGGACCCTAAGTCTTTCTTTTCTTTCTTTCTTTTTTTTTCCCCAGTCGGAGTCTCACTGTCGCCCAGGCTGGAGTGCAGTGGCACACTCATGGCCACCACAGCATCAACCTGCTGGGCTCCGCCAATCTTCCGCCTCAGTCTTCCAAGTAGCTGGAACTACAGAAGCACACCACCACGTCCAGCTAGTTTTTGTGATTTATTGTAGAGATGAGGTCCTGCCAAGTTACCCGGGCTGGTCTCGAACCCTTGGGCTCAGGCCATCCACTCACCTCGGCCTCCCAAAGTGCTGGGATTACAGGCTGAGCCATCGAGCCCAGCTCCCAAGTCTTTCTTACTGTTGTACTCTCAGTGTCCACCATAGTGCTTGGTGTATGGTGATGTTTAATTAATGTTGTTTTGGACGGTCAGCATGGTTCTCTCAGTTTAAATGATGGTGCTTATCCTTGTTCTGGCAGGTGTTTGTATTTGATGTTGGACAGAAAACTTGGAAATCTTATGATTGGTCACAGATTACAACCGTGGCTGTTTTTGGAAAATATGACTCAGAACTTATGTGCTACGCTCATTCAAAAGGAGCCAGAGTAGTACTTAAAGGTATGCTTTTACCAGATATGTGTGTCTAGCCAACTGGGAACTATATGTGTATCACTTGCTATCATCCTGGCTTTCCAAAACAAAATTTCCTTCTCATATTTATCTGGTTTTTTTTAGGATATTAAAATTAATCTTAGATACCATATATAATTCAATTTACAAATACAGCTATTTTTAAAATAATTAAACAGACCACTGAATGATTTTGAACAAAACGTGACTGCCTAATAGCATTATGACTTTTACTTGGTCATAGTCCACAATTTCTGCTTCTAGTTTGAGAATGATTTTACTAATCATTCATAACGGTTATTTGGGAGATTAGTGAGTAATGGCTTTCTATTATTTTGATATTTTTGATATAGTCTTCATTTGGAAAACTTAAATTAGGGGGCATAGTCTTCCGAAACAATGAAATGTTTTAAAGACATTTACTTGATCTCTTTGGTGTAGGTTTGGGAAATAAATGTCATTAATCTGTGAAAAGCATATATGTATAAAAGATGTATGCTTCTTTCATAGGAGATGTGTCCTTAAAGGATATCACTGATCCTACGTTCAGAGCATCCTGGATAGCTCAGAAACTTGATTTGGCCAAGACACAACATATGGATGGAATTAATATAGACATTGAGCAAGAAGTTAATTGTTCATCCCCTGAATATGATGCATTAACTGCTTTAGTCAAAGAAACCACAGACTCTTTCCACCGTGAAATTGAGGGATCACAGGTAAAAATTCATCTATTTTTTGGAAACCTCATATTTTCCCTATCAAAATGTATTCATGAGGGTATGACTAATATAATCTTAGTTTTATAGTAGTGAAACAGGAAAGAATTTCAGCATGTATTTTCTTAAACATTTTTCTGGAACTTTTGATGTTCTTAAGGAATTTTAAGGTGCTAAATCTGTTCTCTCTCCACATCAAAATACCATACTGGGATGACCCCACTACTTGCCTTGTGGCAGAATTACAAGTATTGGGCACAGCAGCCGGGGAGAACCAGGGAGGGCCTAACTGGCTTTCATTATGTAGGACAGAAACAGCCTGAGAGTCCAGAGAATTCTAGGAATGTGTCTCCCTTGCTCCCTAGTCTCTTAATCACTCGCAAAGCACCCGAGGCCGCATAAGGCTCAAAGAACTAACTCCACAGGCTTTGTGGAGCTGTGGCAAAAGGCACTGTGTGTCCCTACTTCCATAAGGAGCATAAGTAGTGCAGAGAGTCACAGCACAAGGCGTGTTGCCAGGCATTGATGGGGAACAAAGGATAGGGTGGCCCCAGACCAGACCTGGCCACGTAGCAAGATAACTGGGGGTCTTACAGTAAACACACGTACACACACACACACATGCACACTGGAGACTTTCAGAAATTATTATTCAGAAGTTTTGGGTGAGTTCAGAGTCCATAATTTTTTTAAAAAGTTTCATAGGTAATTATGGTTAAGAACTACTAGGCTAGATCATGAGATTTTTGAAAACAGGGCCACCTTCTTGATGTCTGGCACAATACAGTGTTTAAAAAGTGTTTATTGAATAAAGAAAGGAATGATTCTTGACTTAAAAAATGTTTAAATCTGGTTAAGTAGGATATATATTGATTCCAGTTTAGGGCATTATAAGTACTACAAACTAGTGTTTTATAAACCTGTCTCAGAGTCACCTGGGAGTGCTTGTTTATAATATCCTGAGATTGATTTAGTAGGTCTGGGATACAGCCTAGGGAACTGTATTTTGACCACATGTTCTAGGTGATTCTGCTACAGTTGATCATCATGAATTTGAGAATTACTGGTAAGATAATAAGTTATATAAGGATTGACATCTCTATGGTTTCATGCAAGCAGGGAAGGTTTGTCAGAATAGAGTTCAACATTTCAGATGAGTACAGTTTAGATCAAGAATAGAAAATACTAGCTGGATGCAATGGCTCACACCTATAATTCTAGCACTTTAGGGAGGCTGAGGTAGGGGTATTGCTTGAGCCTAGGCAATTTGAGACCAGCCTAGGCAACATAGTGACACTTTGTCTCTTTGTGTGTGTGTGTGTGTTGGAGTCTCACTTCGTCGCCCAGGCTGGAGTGCAGTGCCATGCTCACGGCCACCCCAGCATTGACCTGCTGGGCTCCAGCGATCCTTCCGCCTCAGCCTTCCAAGTAGCCGGAACTACAAGCGTGTGCTACCATGGCCGGCTAGTTTTTTGATTTAGTGTAGAGATGAGGTCTCACCATGTTGCCCAGGCTGGTCTCAAACCCATGGGCTCAGGCAATCCTCTCGCCTCAGCCTCCCAAAGTGCTGAGAGTACAGGCTTGAGACACCAAGCTTGGCTATGAGAACTTGTCTCTACAAAAACAAAAAACAAAAAACTAGCTGGGCATGGTAGCATGTGCATGTCGTTCCAGCTACTTGGGAGGCTGAGGAGGGAGGATCATTTGAGCCTGGAGACCCCAACTCAAAAATCAAACAACCAAAAAAGCAAACACCTGGCATACAGGCCACCCATATCCCTCTCTTCCTCCTAAATTTTGGCTGCAGAAACTTTTCCTTCATTCACTGGATAGTTGTTACTAATAGGTTAGAATTGACATCTGGGATATGTGAGAAACAACCTACTTGCCAGTTTCACTTAAGTGAAAGGGCAGGGAGGAAGACATTGGGTGAAGACCCTGCAGCAAGAATATTGATTTCCATGTTTGACAGGTGAGTAGAACAATCTGGGCTACTATGTTAAATTCATGTTAGGTGAATTAGTGGGAGGTACAGTTGCAAAGGTAGGCCAGATTGTGGAAGATCCAGAATGTCAGACTCACGAGTATGCATTTTATTCTGTATGTAATGGGTTACATGTGTAGAATCGTGTTTGGGGAGACTATTCTGTAGTAGTTCATAAAACTAGAGGAGAAGGGAACACCCGTAAGGACGAATTCAACAATCTAGAGATTTAGTTTAGATTGGGATGACGGCATAACCCTAAGCCAGCAAGTGTTCCATAAATACTTATTAAATGGATTAATGAATGGAAAGAGAGGAGCAGAACAGCTGTGAGAGACTACCCAAAGGAAAATGTGAGATCCAATTTGGGTAGCAAGAAGAAGAAAGAGTCAGAAAATGGCCCAAAGATTCTTAAACTAGTAACCAGCAAAAAACAACTATAATAGCGAATCTGTAGGGGAAAATACGTTTTGGGGATAAGATGATGACTGTAGTTTACAGAATTGTGATCATAGAATTAAGAGCTCAAAGTAAATGACCTTGGAGAGTTCTTTCTACACCTTCCTTTTTATAGGTGGGAAAAGAGATTCCAGTGCTGTAAATGACTAAGCAGTGAAACTGACATAGTTATAACAAAGCCAAGACTAGAACCCAAGTCTAGTCTGTCTAGTCATTGTCTAAAATACTAATACTACCTTCTCAAAAATATGAGATTAAGTATGACAGGAAACCCAGGTGAATACACAATGCTAAGGAGAGAGGTAAGAACTTACAAAATGGATGTGAAATTTACCTGCTTAGATGTAATCATTTATTTTCTCTGTTACTGTATCTCCCATTTTGTAATAGGGGGCAGTATAAAATGAGGTCCAATATGTAACAATTTTACTTCATAACCTATTTTGCTGGAGAGCTATTGGGGAAAGTTTACCCTTGTAAAGCAGAACTTCCTTAGTGCTAATCCTCAGAGAATTATAGAGAGAACATTGAGGAAGACCTAGAAAGAACTTTGCTAGAAATAAATTGACCAATGTATAAAAATTTTACCTAAAGTATCTCAATTTTTAAAATAATTTATCAGTAAGTGTTTATTGAGTGTCTAGTTAAGAGGGGAAAAAAAAACCTCAATGATGTTTTAGAGCATTTGTATACATATAAAATAAGGCTTATTGTTATTTGGTTAAGACAATAAACAACAAGATTCACTCTTTGATCTGGCTGGCTCACCATTCAAAATTAAAGATAATATAATTTTCAACTTTTATTTGAATATTTTCATAGAATAAGATCATTTAAATGATTTGTTCAACATCTTGAGTTGACTAATCCATACCTGTGGGCCATAAAATACCAGCTAAAAGCCTGCCATGTAATGAAATCGTGAACCAGGGTCTCAAACTCACAACCCATTCAGGTTGGACCAGCAGGTGTTATATTTAGCCTGTACAATATTTTTAAATTTTGCATTTGAATTCTTTTAGTGCCTTTCCTCTCCAGTTACTCGGGGATGCTGGCACACCCTGCTGTCATTACACTTGCTTCTTTCAATCAGTTCAGTTACCACCCTGGCCTCTCAAGACATGAGTTTGAAGCCCGTCTTATCTATAGTGCCCTGTGCCTGGATTTATGCCCAAATATATGTTTGAGTCAGTTAAATGTAAGCAAAAAATATATTTCTTAGAACTGTTCCTGTTCTATACATGTCAAATCCTACATTCATATGCTGTAAGCAGTCACTTTTTCTTGGATGGAATAAGTTAAGAAAATATATTATCAAAACCAATCTGTCATAGTATGCATATTTGACTCTGTTATATAAAATACTTTCTTTTTCCCCTCACAGGTAACCTTTGATGTAGCTTGGTCTCCAAAGAACATAGACAGAAGGTGCTATAATTATACTGGAATTGCAGATGCCTGTGACTTTCTCTTTGTGATGTCTTATGATGAACAAAGTCAGATCTGGTCAGAATGTATTGCAGCAGCCAATGCTCCCTATAATGAGACATTAACTGGTAAGAATTCAAAAATGATAACTTATTAGTAATATTAATTCCAGAAGTTCAAATATTAAGATGCCTTTTAGTGTTTCTAAGTTTTTTGCATACCTTTTTCATTTGTAAAGCTTGCTTGAAACATATAAAAATCACTTCATTTGGTTGGGAGACCTTTAAAGTATACAAAAAGTTTTAAAGCTTTCTCTTAATTCTTCTGACAACCTTGTGGGATAGGTATATTATTATTAACTCTCTATTGTAGGTGAGATAAAAGAAGTTCAGATCTCATGGTTGCACAGCTATTAAATATAATATTATATTATAATATATTAAATATAATATTATATTATAATATATTAAATATAATATTATATAGTTGGAACTCAATCAGGTATTCTGATTTCAAGTCCAATCCTCTTATCATGAAGAAGGTAATTGCTTATCTAGAATCTGACAGGATATTTTGGTTGAAATAATCAATGTTAGATAATTCATTGGCAAAGATAGCTATGGTGTGGGTACCTACATCGTATGATTAATAGGATTGCTTTAATTTATTTAATAATCTGTGATATATTAAAAATTTGGCTCCTGTTAGAATTTGAATACCTCTGAACTGTCACTCATATCATGTGGCCTTTACATTATTCTCTTCAAACTTTGGATTGGTTTGTATGCCATCAGCCAACTGAATTAAAGATTACTTGCTATCTTTTGAACTCAACTGAAATTTTCTGTATAGTGTCAACTTAGTTGTTGATTAATATAATTTTTTTTTCTTTTTCACGCAGAGGTAAAATCTTAGAACTTGGCTTTATTTTATCATGCCCTAATTGTTTGGATAGAATAGCCTGATAGCAAACATATACTACTTAAATTTAAAAGATAACTTAATTTCATTCTGTTAAAATTACAAGGTAATTGTTTAATTCAGGGTTCCCAAACTGTGTTTCATGAAGAGATGATAATTGTGTTCTATCAGTAAAAGGTTCAAACTGTGCACAATGGCATATGCCTGTAGCCCCAGCTACTCAGGAGACTGAGGTGGGAGCATTGCATGAGGCCAGGAGTTCAAAGCCAGCCTGAGTAACATTTAGAGACCTTATCTCTAAAAAATAAAAATAAAAGGTTAATTATCAAATATGTTTGGGAAATGATGCATAGCCCACCCCTCTTTTGGATATTTAACAGTGTATAACAACATTAAATGCTCTGACAAGCAATAGGCTTATTTAACTCAACCTTCTGTATAATCTGGGAGTATCTCAGTGGAAACATGTTTTGCAGCATTGACCAAGAAAAAGATTGATAGTACCCAGAATCTGTCCATTTTTCTCATCATTTCCTCTAACTACAGATGATCTACTTACAGAATAAGAGGGGGGTACATTTCTTATTTCCGACTATCATTAATACATACATATTTGTAAAACATAGAACATTTGTACTTTCTATTAGAAATTCTGAGACCATCACTGCTAGGAAGTTAAGATTTATGTAGAACATTTGTGAAACTGTAGAATCTAGAATATCAAATATATCATGTCTTAGATAGATCATGTCTTAATGGACACAGTTAGTGTGCTCTCCTGAAATGTGTCATTCTTCCTAGAATTAGATTTTGTGAATTTTTTGTTTCGATATGATCTTAATTGTTTTGAATGTTTTATTTTATTCAGAAAGAAATGGTTTAGAAAGCAAGATATGGAATTTGTAGTTCTTAAAGGATAAGATTTATAATATCATATTAGAGAAAGACTATCAATATTTTGCATAAATGTACCTGCTTTACAAACCTAGATTCTAGCAATTGTGTAGCTTGTATGAACACATTAACAGACATATGAAGAGAAACAATGAGGCTTTTTCTATTCCTACTTGACTAGGATATAATGACTACATCAAGATGGGCATTAGCCCTAAGAAACTTGTCATGGGTGTTCCCTGGTATGGTTATGATTATACCTGCCTGAATCTCTCTGAGGTAAGACCAGGTCGTTCATTATATAATTTCTCTTCTCTATTATATTTTTTAGAGCCTCTTTTGTTTTCACTAGGAATATATAAACTTTATTTTGAATTTCTGAAATATAGTTTGAGATTTCAAAATTATTTATGTTTAATTATTTAATCCCCAAAAGCTTCTGATTTTCATGCATTTTCATTGAATAATGAAATTTATTTTAACCCTTATCTGTATATTTAGGCTATCTATTTATAGCACATGTTGTATTTCTAACAAGTCGTTTTTATTTTTTGATTTGGCTTTTAAGATTTACTTAATTGATCATCCATAACATGAACATTTTTTGCATTCCTAGGATCATGTTTGTACCATTGCCAAAGTCCCTTTCCGGGGGGCTCCCTGTAGTGACGCTGCCGGACGTCAGGTGCCCTATCAGCTGATCATGAAGCAGATAAATAGTTCTATTTCTGGAAGCCAGTGGGATAAACATCAGCAGGCTCCTTATTATAACTATAAAGTAAGACTCTTCATAAGTCAGAGCATTTATTCCATTAGTTTTCATAATTGTTTATTTTCATAATTAGACATTTGATATTAAGAATTTCTGTCAGTTTTCTCTTTGGGCGTAACATATAGGCTGCTCTTTATATGAGTAAACTTGAATCTGTGTAATCAGGAACTTTAGTTCCCTGGTGAGCAATTCTAATAGTGAAACTACCCTGCTTGAGCCACTTCTCACTTTAGATGATGCCGTAAAAATGTGCATATCACAAATAGGATTGCCTTCTAGCTGACAGTTATGTTATGATGACTGTTGATTCTGAAAGGCCTGTGGGCCCAAATAGGTCACCACCTCTAAAAGCCTCTATTTCAAAGTGGCCTAAAGATTCTGATGAGACTCTTACCTAGGGAGGAATGGGCAGAGAACAGGAGATGTGTTATTATTCACTTTACAATGGGAAAGTTGTATTATCTTAAATTTATTTCACAATTAAAACAAAGCAATGTTAAAAATTAGAGATAAAAAGACTACACAAAAGAGACCTGAAGAAATATAGTACATGATTAGTAATTCTGTCAGGTAGTGTTTAAATAAATAGGAGATCCTATACCAAAGTGGCAAAGAAAAATTATAGTTTTATAATTTACCTTTAGCTTAATAAAAGTTTTTTTACACCTCAAAATCTAAGTACAAGTTAGCTTTGAATTTACTTTGGATTATGTTACTTTTATTTTATTTTATTTTTTTCAGTCAGAGTCTTACTTTGTTGCCCAGGCTGGAGTGTAGTGGCACGATCATGGCTACCACAGCCTTGACCTGCTAGGCTCAGGCAATCCTTCCACCTCAGTCTTCCAAGTAGATGGGACTACAGGTGTGCACCACCATGCCTGGCTAATCTTTTAATTTATTGTAAAGACGAGGTCTCACCATGTTGCCCAGGTTGGTCTTGAACTCCTGGGCTCAGGCAGTCCTCTTTCCTAGGCCTACAAAAGTGCTGAGATTACAGGTATGAGCCATCATGCCTGGTTTGAAATGTATTTCTTAAATAATGAGAATTAAAAGTCAAAATTACACCTTGATCCATGGATTGCAGAATGTGTTAGCAGGCATGAAGACAACATTTCTTCTCTTTGTGTTCTCCATCAAAGCTCTTGGGTGACTAGGAGCATTGTCAATGAACAGTAATATTTTGAAAGAAATCTTTTTTTCTGAGCAGTGGGTTGCAACAGTGGGCTGAGAATACTCAGCAAACAGCTGTGCTGTCACTGTCAGCTGAGCTTGGTTGTTCCATGTGTAGAGCACAGTCCGTGTAACATAATTCTTCAGGGCCCTAGGCTTTTCTAAATTGCATATGAGCATTGGCTTCAACTTAAGGTCACCAGCTGCATTATAGTCTCTAATAAGAGAATCAGCCTATACTTTGAGCTTTAAAGCTCAAAACACTGACTTCTCTCTAATTGGGAAAGTTGCAGATGGTATCGTCTTCCAATAGAAGGCTGTTTTGTGTACACTGAAAATCTGTTTAGGGGAGTCACCATTGTCAATACTCTCAGCAGATCGTTACTGGCATTAAATCAGAATTGACTTTAAAAAGTTTCCTAGTATACAAAAATATGTGAATGGTTTTTACTCACAAGCCTTTTTTTCTTCTTTTTTTTTTTTGAGTTGGTGTTTCACTCTGTCACCCATGCAGTGGCACACTCATGGCCACTGCAGCCTCGACCTGCTGGGCTCAGGTGATCCTTCCACCTCAGCCTTCCAAGTAGCTGGAACCACAGGTGCGTGCCATCACACCTAGCTAATTTTTTAATTTACTGTAGAGATGAGGTCTCGCCAAGTTGCCCAGGCTGGTCTCAAACCCCTGGACTCAGGCAATCCTCTCGCCTCCACCATCCAAAGTGCTGGGATTACAAGTGTGAACCACCACTCCCTGCCTCTATTTTTACCTTTTCTCTGTTTCCCCTTTGTTTCCACTTTTGACTCCTGAGACAGAGTGTGTCAGTACTAGAGAGAGGCAGGTGATGCTGCGTGGAAGATGAGCATAAGGCCAGAGCATAAGGCCAGAGTCTACTTTATGGCTCTTAATCAGGTGTGTACTAAGTTACCCAAGAAGTCCAGACCTAACACGATTTTAGAATCAATTCTGTAAGACTTAGAAAAGGAGGTACTTCCTCCTCCATTGCCATTGCATTTTGATTTGGCTAATTAATCCTAAACAAAATCATCTATTGAGCTCCTAGCTAGGCATGCTTTCAGGAACTATAGGGAATCGAAAAAAGTATATAAACTGGTTTTAGAAGAGCTAGTATGGTGGCTCATACCTGTAATCCCAGCACTTTGGGAGGCTGAGGAAGGAGGCTTGCTTGAGGCTGGGAGTTGGAGACCAGCCTAGGCAATATAGTGAGACCTTGTCTCTACAAAAACTCAAAATATTAGCTGGGAATGGTGGCATGTGCCTGAAGTACCAGCTACTTGGGAGGCTGAGGTGGGAGGATTGCCTGAGCCCAGGAGGTTGAGGCTGCTGTGAGCTGTGATCGTGCCACTGTACTCCAGCCTGGACAACAGAGTAAGACCCGCAACTCCAAAAAAAAAAAAAGAATTACCTAATGAAAACACAAAACAAACAAATATATGTCCTACACCCAACACTGGGGAATTATAATTCAATGAGTTTCATATGGTGTAGGGTCCAGGAATCGGTATTTTTTAAAGCCGCACAAGTGATTCACATGTACAAATGTACATCTTGGCTGACAGTCATTGGATCAGGGTAAGAAAAAATTCTCAGAACTTTAGAAGGACCTTAAATAGAATATATTAGGAGACTCCTCTGTGTAGTCTTTGCTATTGTTAAAAGTGCCATAAGCAATAATATCTAGAAAATAGATGCTCCTTAATTTATGATTGGGTTATGTCCTGATAAACCTATAAAAATATTATGTGTCAAAAATATATTAAATATCCTTATAAACCCATTGCAAAGTCTAAAAATTTTCAGTTGAACCACTGTAAGTCGAGACTGCCTGCATCAAATACAGGACCATGGAACAATTGAGTGGGAAAATATTATATTTTGCCCTGAAATTTGTATTATTCCATCGTATCCTTTTTGAATCTTTAGATTAGAAAATATAGTTTATTTAAAAGTAAATTAGAGAGAGAGAGAGAGAGAGAGAGAGAGAATATTCACCTCCCCAAGGTAGGAGAGGAGGCCAAAGCCAGGAATCATTTGATTTAAGAAATTTTTTCCCTCTTACTGTACTGAATACTTTAACTGTTCATCTGAATTCATTTGCACAGGACCCTGCAGGCCATTTTCACCAAGTGTGGTATGATAACCCTCAGAGCATTTCTTTAAAGGCAGCATATATACACATCTACGGCTTGCGGGGCATTGGCATGTGGAATGCCAACTGTCTTGACTACTCTGGAGAGACTGTGGCCAAACAGCAAACTGAAGAAATGTGGGAAGTCTTAAAGCCAGAGCTGCTCAGAGATCAACATCTTTTGTCAAACTATTAAGATGCAGAAAAATGATCTATATAAATAGATCTGGTTTCGGGAAGATATAAAAAAAGGATGCATTTTGGTCATGTTGCTGTATACGTTAGTTATTAGTATACTCAAAAAAGCAGACAAGGAATAAAAAAAGCTTTGAATGTTTGAATTTGAAAAATACATATTTATACCTTCAGTATCCAGGAACATGAAGGCAAGAAACAAGTCAACTTAGGCTATTAAGTATTCTTCTATGAGATATTTCAACATACTAATTTAATTAGCAGAAAGGCTTTCAGAATTTTATTATGCCAAATTTCTTCCATTACATTAGCATATATGCTTACAAATCAATGCTAATTTTAAATATATGAATAATTTGAAGTGGTAATTGTTCACTTAGAATTTTTTTAAACCTAGCCTTTGAGAAGTAGTTTGTGTTATACTTTCTTTTTCATTTTTTTTACACTCAAAATCTGCAATTTAGTGTCTCCTCCTTTAGTTCATCAAACTGATGAAAATAATCTTTCTGCTTCCTGACTCCATATAGTACTCATGTTCTTGAGGTACCTGGACTAAACCTCTAGGGAGTAAAAATTTTAAAAGAATACAAGAGTTTAAAAGTACTTACAAAATACAAGAAGATAACTTAGTAGTATTTTGAATTAACCGGGCTCAGTGGCGCACGCCTGTAATCCCAGCACTCTGGGAGGCAGAGGCAAGAGGACTGCCTGAGCCCTGGTTCAAGACTAGCCTGGACAACATGGTGAGACCTCGTCTCTACAATAAAATAAAAAAATTAGCCAGGCGTGGTGGCACGTGCCTGTAGTTCCAGCTACTTGGAAGGCTGAGGCGGAAGGATCACCTGAGCCCAGCAGGTTGAGGCTGCCGTGGTCGTTAGTGTGCCACTGCACTCCAGCCTAGACGACAGAGTGAGACTCTGACTCAAAAAAAAAATTTTAATTAGTAAGTTAGAACTACCTAATATTTTCCAATTAAAATATTTTATGAGGTTCACCTGTAAAATTTTCAATAATAGGAATATCTTGATGTTGAACTTGAATCTATTCATTGTTGTTTACACTTCTAATTATTCATATTCCTTCATTTATGTACATGTATAATTTATTTCTTGGCTAGTTCTCTTTTCATGGTTAAATTTTTCTTTTTCTACAACTGCATTGTATTTTTAATTATCTTAAGACATTGATTAGTTCTCAACTGTTTCCTCTTACTAAAAGATCAATTTTATGCAAAAAAACTTTTCTAAATATAATAAAGTTTCTATTCTCCTTCTCAAGGCAGTTAAAAACAACGTGTGCTGTCCTTATTAGTTTCTGTACCTACATGGATTAAAAATCTGCATCTTTGAACTCTGGATTGACATAAACCCTGCCTTCCCTGTACATTTCTCGCCTCCAAATTGGAATAAATGATGATTCAACCATCTGTTATGAGAATATGATATATCCTATTTACACAATTGTTTATGACAGAGTAAAATTAACTTTCCATTTTGTATGTTGAATCACTGTTGTCTTTATATTTCTGGAATAAATATATAAATTTAAATTCTTAGATAATAATCACTATCATAGCTCTGGATGCAAGTTTAATATCCTTATTTTATATTTTCAGATTTCTTTTAATTAAGATACAACAAACAAATTAAGTTAAATGAAGTCTCTGCTTTTATGCAAATATATTACTATTCATTAAAACATGTTTTCTTTGTAATTAGATTTTACAGTCATATTAGCTTTTAAATGTTAAGATTATTAGGCTGAAAAGTAAGAATATAGTGCTGCAAAATAATAGGTTAAAAAAACCTTGAAATCTTAAAAAAAACCTGTCATCTTTTGCTTTATGTTACATCTAACGTTTTCTGAAACACTTTGTAATATCCCCGTGAAAAGTGAAGAAAGATAAACCTTATGACTTATATAAAACATTGCCAAGGAGAATAGCAGTTAAACAAATCTGTGGAAATAAATATTGACATTTTTTGACAAATGGAAGTCTCAAATTAGCATACCTAATTGAGGTTGTAAAGATGTATTAACTTTCTTCTGTGCCAGTTCCGCTTTCAGTGTTTGTAAATCTGAAACTGCTTGCTTTCTCATCTATAAAAAGAATTACCTTTCAAAAATGAAATTCATCTGCTTCTAGAAGCACATCATCATTGTTATGTAAATAGGATTTTTTTGGAACTGCTTTAATTGTCTTCTCTCATCTGCCTTCAGTACCTTCATTCCCACTGGATTCCTACAGTAAATCCTGCATGCTTTATCTACTGCTAGGTATGCCGTGAGATAATTTCCTGTATTCATATACAGGGACAATATAATTGAACTATTCTAAAAACTAGAGTGAGAAAGAATGTTATCTTTTGCTTAGGTTTCAAAATCTCTTGTTCTCAATGTGTAAAGAAAATGGTAATAAACATGTGCATGCAGACATTATTCACAATAGCAAAAACATGGAACCCACTGTGCTGCCCATCAAAAGTGGACTAGATTAAAAAAATGTGGTACATATACACGATGGAATATTACGCAGCCATAAAGAAGGACAAAATTATGAATTTCACAGCAACTTGGATGGACTTAGAGTCTATCATACTGAGTGATCTATCACAGAAACAAAGAACTGAGTCCCACATGTTCTCACTCATAAGTAGATCCTGAATAATTATCATAATACTGTAAGACAGGGATTAGCAGTAGTGGGAAACTGCCAGGAGGGGGGCACACTTCGTCAACAAGCGTACTTGATCTCAAACCAGAAGAAGTAGGGACCAAAGTGAGGCCCAAACTTTACCTGTACAATGACCATTTGTATACCCAACCCTGAATTGTACCCATCTTTAAAATAAAAAATAAAATGGTAGAT
Source organism: Tarsius wallacei (assembly GCA_963574415.1). Classification (NCBI taxonomy): domain Eukaryota; kingdom Metazoa; phylum Chordata; class Mammalia; order Primates; family Tarsiidae; genus Tarsius; species Tarsius wallacei. Next base: position 21,494 of record CAUYQG010134446.1, on the reverse strand, counting down.
GGGAACAACACTGGGGCACTCCTAAAGGTAGAGGGGAGTAGGGGCAGAAACCACCCACTGGGCACCATGTCCACCATCCAGGTGGCGGGCTCTGCAGTAGCCCAAGCCTCGTCATCGTGTGACATTCCTTTGTAACGAAGCTGCACGTGAACCCTGAATCAACATAGAAAATAAAAAAATATACACTTAAATTGAAAAGAAAACCAAATCCCAAAATAGAAAAAAAAAAACAAAACCTTAATTCCTAGCCCTTAGGAACTGAATAGATATGTAAGAAATATAATAAATAGTATTTATTCTGTGGCAAGCACTCTTCTAAGTATATTAGCCTCGACTTATTTTTTTTCAAAAAATTTACTAAGGCAGATATTATGATTTATCTCCATTTTACAGTTGAGAAAACTGAGACCCCTAGAAGCTAAGCAACTTGCCCAAGGTATTAAACGAGTTGGGTGGTATGGGCAAGATTCAAACTCAAAGCACCTGGTGCCAGTGATCTTGCTATTTCAAGTACTGTCTGTGGACCAGCAACATTAGTATCACCTGGGAGCTTGTTAGGTATAAACAACCTCAGGCTTCACCCAGACCTAGTGAGCCAGATCCCGCATTTTTAAACAGGATCTCCAGATGATAGAACAATAAACTTTGAGAAGTGTCACTTATGCGTATCTTGAATAAACATGGTTGCAACAGACTCAGGCTAGGTTTTCTCCTTAGTTCTGAATCTTACAGGTAGGGCTGTTTGAGGTCAATTATTCAGAAATCAATAAATACTTATCATAATGTCTGTTAGATGCCAATCAGACACTAAGGTTAAATAGAGGATTCTGTTTCCTAGTCTGTAAGCTGAAAACTTTGTTCTCTTTTTTCTCCTTATTCTACTTGTCTTTACTGTGTTTGTGTTAACAATTCTAAGCTGGGTTCAGACCTAAAGTGATATTTACAAGGTTAAAATTTACAAAGGTTGTAGGCTCTAACATGCATACTTTCCAGAAGAAAATTGCTGAGGCAGTCGTAGTTCAAGGTTCTGGGGGGCTTTTTCCCTTTCTACCCAACCAATTATTAAGAGCACACGTGTCCATATTGGCTTTCTCTCTATACAGAGTTTTCCTTCATTTAACAAATTATTTTTCAAGTACATACTGTATAAGAATTTTTAATTGATATTCTGTTAAAAATTATTCTTGGTCTTTGTATTTTAAATTTTAATCTTCTCAGTGCTGATCTGGGACTTAACCTTAAGAATGCTGCTAGTGAAAAGAATCTAGAACTAAATTGTCCATATAGTAGCCAGTTGCCATATGCAGCTATTACATTTAAGTGAACTAAAATTAAATAAAATCTAAAATTCAGTTCTTCAGTCACACAAGCTATATTTCAAGTGCTCCTTTTCTCCCGTAGGTGGCTAGTGCTGACTGTATAGGATCGTGCAGGTATAGAACATTTCTATCATCACAGAAAGTTCTATGGAACAGTGCTAATTCTATAAAGGAGTCACTATTCTGTCTTAAAGCTGATAAAGAAATGAATTGAGAGCATTCATATAATTATCATTCTTATTTTCCTGCCCAGTGTGAATACTTAAATGAAAATATATAATCCTCTCCTGTTTTCTGTTCAACAAGAGGGTTTTTACAGACATCTGTACTTCAGAGATAATTCCTATGCTATAATTAGTTGTACACAATTCTTATTAAATAAAGTAAGCCCAGAAGCTTCTACTAAATATCTACTATACAAAAGGCCCTATGGGAGAAACTAAGTTAACTAAGGCACAGTCTCTGCCCTGAGGGAAACTTAACATTTAGGAGAAGACTCATGATTTATGTTTTTTTAAAACATAGACTATATGGGAAAATAACCAGAGAAAATAAGATAATTACCCAAGAAAGAAAGAATGAATTAAGTAGGAGTTCAGAAGAAAGTTTGGGGTTTATCAGACTTATTTATTAATAACTCTAATACAGGAAAATTGCATCTTTAAAAAATTTTTTTTGTGACTCTACTGACTCACAGGGTCCTTTCTTTTCCTTTAATTCTTCTTAATGAAATTTTACCAGATTTTACTTTGGCCTTGTTATAACGTGCATCTTTTCACAGGATTTAGTTTTTCTTCTTGAATTTTTTTCACTCATGCTGTCTATTGTTAAGGCAACAATTTTAAGACAGCTAATCCTGACTACTCTTATATTACTGAGACTCGAAGTTAAAACGCCAAAATATTTTATTTTGAGATAAATGTTATAATAACCTGATTAGGAAAAATGTATATTACCTTGACTTCTATTATGAGTTTCATTTTGTCAGTATCCAGTTTTCTCTTAAGTTGGTCAATTGCATGCTGTACCTCAGTGATCTGGATTATAAGGTAATTCTGTGTGAAATATATAAAGATATTTATTTAGCATAACATCTATACATTTTTATTTGGAACTGCTTTGCTAATATAAATTATGAGGATAAATATCAAAAGAGTAAATCATGAAAATAACCTATTCCATTAAATAAATGTATTGCTTTGGAGTAAATTACTATACTTTCTGTTGCTTTCTTGCATTTTAGAGACCACTTACGCTTATTTTTTTTTTTAACTTTTAATTTTTTTGTCTTTTATTTTAAAGATGTGGAGTAAACTTCAGGGTTAGGTATCCAAATGTTCATTATGCAGGTACCTTTGTTGATGAGGTGTGCCCCCTCTTCCCCAGGCAGACTCCCACTATTGCCAACCCCGCTTCCCCGCCCCACTCCCGGCAGTTTCCCCGCTACTGCCAATCCTTTTCTCATGTATTACCATAGTAGCTCAAGGTCCACTTATGAGTGAGAACATGTGATACTCGGTTCTCTGTTTCTGTGAAAGATCACTCAGTATAACCACTTACTCTTCTACCATTATTCATTTATTATTTTAAAAAATAGATATTTGTCTCGGAAGGCTGAGGCGGAAGGATCACCTGAGCCCAGCAGGTAGAGGCTGCGGTGGCCAGGAGCGGCCACTGCACTCCAGTCTGGGCGACAGAGTGAGACTCCAACTCAAAAAAAAAAAAAAGATATTTGTAAAAGTTACCCTTAAAGTAACATGGCAAAAACCAACAACTCTTACTAGGAGAGGAATAAACTAGATTTAAGATATTAGCAAAACTTTAGAAATTGGCATAATGCTTTATTAGCTGAATCAGATTAGAATTATTTTAAAATATTTATAATGAAATACTATATTTTATATAAGAAAACCTGTTCAAAATAAAATAATTTTTGGTTTTCATCCATAAAAATATATGAGTTATAGTGGTCCTCACTAAAGAAGTTATTTATGAATTTTAAACTGCTTCTCTAAATTTGTGAAAAAAACTCTCTTTATAACAGTAAGATCAAGTATTTAGAACAATAAGACCAGCTATGCTAAAAAAAAATCCAAACCAACAATATAGACAAATCATTACTTCAACCTATTTGGATTTTATATTAAATTTATCTAAAATAGTAAACTTTCAATATTTTATTCTGTCTAAAGTTAAACACTTAATCATAATTAATACATTTAAAAATTGTTTTTGGAAGTGGGATCAATCCAACAAAAATCAATTGTTAAATGACCTCTGGAATTTTTGTTGTTTAATTGTATGGTAGAATCACTCGCCGATAAACTTCATGTCTCTAAGATTCAAGATTATCTCAAGAAAAAAGTGAATTGATCAAAATTTCATATAATTTCATAATTTCTATAGAACGTCTTTAAATTCGATGGATGCTATACCCCTCTACCGCCACCAGATATAAGGAGTACAGTGTACCCTGTTAGTCCCCTGCCTGACTTCATCAGGTATTCATCTCTCGCCCATAGAGTCAGGAAATGTAACCCCCATCCCAGGTACAGAGGGAGCTCCTAATTAGCCTAAGCCAGCACACAGCACTCCTTGGCAACTATTTTCCATCTAGGGGCAGGCCTGGTTGATCCCTTCCTGGATAAAGGGAGAGATTTATCTATTCCATGATTCGGAGAGAAGTTTCTCTCTTGTTTGGGAAACATATAGCCCTACTTGCCATTGACAACTCGATTGCCATCATTAGAAAAAAAAAATCTTACAAGGAAGTGAACACTAAAAATAATAGGAAGCAAGTATCTAAAGTGCCTAGCCTTCAAAGGCATCCTTAAGCTGCTGACTTTACCTCCTCAGCAACCCTCTTCCCATTACATGAGGTCATGAATTTCCTTACTGTTCAAGCAAGTTTAAGCTAGCCCAGAGCATCCTAACTAGGACATTACTAGCAAAGACGAAGTGTGATTTTGAATAAAACTTTCCTAACAGAAGGGGGAACACATTGAGTAGTACCTTGGAGTCTGTGATGTTTGCCATATTCTTTGGTCTCATCTTGATCTCCCTGGCTTCAAGTTGCATGAGCAATTGTTTATAGTAAAGTTCCAAATCTTCTCGAAGTTTGGTTAAAACCTCCTCCAATGATGCTGTGACTTTCTTTGTTTCCAAGTATTTTTTCTTCCAACCATTACAGTCTATTAAAAAAAAAAAAAAAAAAAAAAAGCAAAGCATTGAACTTTCAAGCTGGAAAGGACCCCAGAGTTAATGTTAATATAAACCATTTTCCTCTTCCTCTCTTCTCCCTTTCTTATACACCGAGGACATCAAAGTAAAGGGAGAAATATTCGTTGGATAATAAAAGAGCTCTCCTAGAAATATAGTAAAATAGTGATGAATTCAGGAACCACAACCAAGTTCTCCCTTATACATGTAATTGCTTCAGAAAAATCTTTTTAAAAAATAATACTACCGATACATATATACACATATATAATTATTTTGATTACTTTTTTCCTCAATTATGGAAAAGCAAATTAATTCATGTATTCATTTCCATAATCTTATTTAAAATCATTATTTATATAATTAAAACTATGAAAGTAGAAGACATGATATAGTTGAGAGATTCTTTCCTTGTTTTTTCAGCTCTCATGACGTGGATTTTGTGAAATCAGCTGATTCTGATTCATCATTTATCAAAATTATTCCAAATATCTCCCCAAAATTCTGTAAAGTACAGAACCTGAGTTCTCAAACCTGAGACCCTTGAGAAAATTGGAAATGAAATGCTAACATTTTAGGAAATCACTTTGACACCAGTAAGATTCTAAATACAAACTTACCAGGAACACAAATTGTTTGCTAGTATACCAGAATTTGTTTGTTTATTTCATTTAGATTATCATAGAAATGAAAACTCCAAATTTAAAAAATCTACATAATAAGATAATTTGATTGAAATTATATGGCAATATGGAAATTTAGCTCAAGATTTTAGCTGCTTATTTCCCTCAGGTCCTGTCATCCAATCCCTTAGCAACTTTTACTGGCCCTAAGGACAAAATACTTCTGGCACCTTCCACCCTCTCCAGTGCTACATCCCTGGTCAACACAGCATCATCTTTTATCAGGAAAGTTGCATTATCATCCTGTCTCTCTGCTTCCTTCTTGCCCCTCTACACACTATTCCATACAGCAGTCACTCTGACCCTTCTAAAATATTTTTTAACTCATGTAAATCTCTAGTCAAAAGCCTCCAATGGTTTCCCACCTTACTTAGAATAAAATCCAAGCTCCTTGACTTGGCCTGTCTGCTCCTTGCAGACCTTTCTGATTTTATCTCCCTCTGGATGCCTATTTATCATGCTCTAGCAACACTGGCCTTATTTCAGGCCCTTAATACGGCAGGGTCATTCTTATCTCCACACCTTGATACTATGCGTTCTTATACAGACTGCTTTCTCTCTCTCTCTATATTCCTGCCTCCTTATTAATCAAATCTTAATGATATCTCCTCAGAGATGCTTCCCCTGAAACCCTAGCTAAAGCATCTGTTCCCTGCTCTATCACTCTGTATTATACGCTTTTTAATTGATTTCTCAGCTCTGATCAGTAGCTGACATTGTTCTACTGATTCGTTTATTGTCTTTCTCTTTCTGTTGGGAACCAAGCTCCTTCAGGGCAGAGCCATATCTGTCTTATTCACGGCTGAATCCTGGCATTGCAAAATAAATATTTGATGGCTGATACATACCTTTTATCTTGAAATATTCCTGTTGAAATAGAAAGTGACTGATCATTCCCACTTCATAAACAGAAAGAGTGAGGCACAAGAAAGGGAAATTACTTGCCTAAATAAAAGATGGATCTGGTATTAGAATCCAGGGCCTGTGACTTCTAGTCTACTGTTTGACTCTGCCTGATAAAATCACTCTTTTAACACTACAAGGTTGAGTCACTGTCACCACTTCCAGAATAACACATTAATATTATGAGGCAGAGTCTTTAGAAATATCTTCTGACACTGTCTATAACCTTCAGTTAGTTCTAGTGATGAAAAAACAATTTGCTGTAAACTGGAAATCTTAAAACCAGTTAATTTTATATATACCTTTTATCCTTACAATGCTCAACACAACCCCAAATGCAGGCCTCTCAAATCATTCCACATCTCTCAAATCATCAGCATATACTTTTTTCATCCTGGCCCATCGTTCTATTTTCACCAGTCTTAACAACACTGTTTCTAATTCTATTGCAAGAAAATGACTGACTGCTCTTAATTTCCCTCATTCATTCGCTTAAGCTAGGCAAACAGACATAAATACCCCCCAAATTAAGTGCCTAGGGGAGTCCAAGGGACTCAAGGCAGACTTCTACAGTAAGTGCTATATAAGGTAATCTTAAATGGTTAGTAGGAACTAGCTCTGAGAACTGGGAAAAGGAGAGTAGGAGGAGAAGGGGGCAAGAGAAGGGATCATATGCCTGAAGACCCAGACTCCAGTGCCAAGCAGAAGCTCACTCAGGTGCTAGCCTATCCAAAACTTCTCCTGGAAGCCTCTCTCCATCTCGCTCATCTAGTTGAGGTGTTCTTTCTTCGTATTTCTAGCCATAGAATTCTGTCATTCCTTTCTCACAGCATTTATTAGGATGTGTCATTAAATCTTAACTTGACTATCATTTCCCCACTGGACGTAAGATCTGTAGGGACAGCAGCCAGACTGTCTTCCCAATAGTGTCTCCTCAACCTTGAGAGCAGTGGCAGGACTCAACAGGCACTTGATAAATACGTATTTAATAAATGAATGGAGGAATGAATAAACAAATAAATGAACTTCAGTTGTAAAATATTTGAGTTTTAATTTTTAAAAAACTCTATGTAAAGCATGTATGGTGTAAAATAGAGGTGAATAATGATTTCATGTCTTCTCTGTTGAATTTACCTCATTCATGTAACAAACTGTAACAGTAAAATAGTAAATATAAATATAATTTTATTCTTTGCTCTAAAAATATCAACTCTGTAAAACGGAAGTTTTCTTTATGGTGATAAAAGGTATGTAATAAACTTTACCATGATATTGCTTCAATTTGCTTTGTTCAAATAGCTTATCAGCTTTTTTAATTAGTTCTTCTCTAATTCTTTCCAGATATCTTCTTTCTTCCTTTACTTGTTTCATTTGTTCAATAATCTTCTCTCCTAAAGAGATCATAATCCATACTCGTCAATGTCATAAAGCTGAAAGATGGCTCATATGGTAAAATATGGAGTATAAAACTTAAAAGTGTCTCAAACAGCAAGACTAAATTTTACTCCAAACTTTTTTTCTTGCTGTAGTATAGCATTTACATCTATGTGGAGGAGCCATTTCAGTTTCCAAGGGTGATACATAAGAGGATTTACAAAATAGTGTGTCTTTTCTGCATTTAAATAAATGTGTAGAAAACCAGGCAAAGCCTAAGTAGTTATGCTTATATCTTTTGGTATAGTTCTTTTGGTAAATTTATCTTAGACCCGATGTTATTATACTTAAATCTTACGTGGAAAAATGTACACTTTAGAGTATATACATATATATATATATTTTTTTTTTTTTTTTTTTGAGTTGGAGTCTCACTCTGTCACCCAGACTGGAGTGCAGCGGCCATTCCCGGCCACCGCAGCCTCGACCCGCTGGGCTCCAGTGATCCTTCCGCCTCAGCCTTAGAGTATATTTTTTTAATGAAACAATATTAGTGACTAAGCATATATAATAATCAACATCAAATTTATACAATTTAACTTTTTATTATAGTAAAATATGCATAACAAAATTTGCCATTTTAAGCTTTTTTAGGCATTAAGTACACTTACGCTATTGTGCAACTGTCGGCATCATCCATCTCCAGAACCTTTTTAATCTTTCTAAACGGAAACTCAGTATCCATTAAGCAATAACCACCCATTGACATTATTTAACTGTAGCTCACAGAGTCATCTGTACTTACGACGTCACCATACTTACTTTCAATCTGTAGTAAAGAGCTGTCAATTCGTCCTGAAGGAAGAACAGGTTGACAAGGAGACGAATGAAAATCAGTAAGACCTGGTAGGGTGATGTACTCTTTTTTACCTGTCTGGAAGGACACAGGAAAATCAGTAAGATTGGGTAGGGTGCTGCATTCTTTTTCACTTGTCAGTAAGCATGTGATAATGCATGCCAGCAATGTGGTTTTTTGTTTTGTTTTACTTATATGCCAATAAACTCCCAATTCTGTACTTATAGCTACAGGTTCTCTCTCGTGCTCCAGTCTCTCATTCTACTTTTTTTCTTTTTCTTTTTCTTTCTTTCTTTTTTTTTTGAGTTGGAGTCTCACTCTGTCGCCCAGGCTGAAGTGCAGTGGCACACACATGACCACTGCAGCCTCTACCCGCTGGGCTCAAGCGATCCTTCCGCCTCAGCCTTCCAAGTTGCTGGAACTACAGGCGCGTGCCACCACGCCCAGCTACTTTATTTTTTTTAAATTGTAGACACAAGGTCTTGCCATGTTGCCTAGGCTGGTCTCAAACCCCTGGGCTCAGGCAATCCTCTCACCTCGGCCTCCCAAAGTGCTGGGATTACAGGCTTGAGCCACCGTGCCTGGCTTTTTTTTTTTTTTTTAATTTTTTTTTTAACAGAGACAAGGTCTCTTTCACTCTGTCACCTAGGCTGGAGTGCAGTGACACAATCTTATCTCACTGTAACCTCAAACTCCTGGCCTCAATTGATCCTCCTGCCTCAACCTCCCAAAGCACTAGGATTATAGGCATGGGCCACTGCACCCAGCTTTCCATTCCACTATTACTTAGACATTATATACAAGCACTTTAAATATAAAATTTTTAAAAAGATTCTATTATTTTACTTTCTAAACATGATTTCCTTCCAAGACCTCTGGTGTCAGTTACTTGTTATGATAACTTTACAATTTTTCTAAGATGGATATTAATTGTTTTCATATGAGTCAATTTTGATCATTCGTATTTGCTTAGAAAATTGATTCTGTCATATTTTAACATGTTAGTATGGAATTTTGTTCTAATGTATGTTATCTCCTCTGTGCTTGTGTTTCTGTTGCCTTCATCTTTCCTAATTTTTGTGTTTCTACCCTTTTTTGATAAGTTACTTCAAGCTGTATCAGGTTTCTCCCATTACCACTTTAATTCTGCTAGCTTTTTTTTTTTTTTTTACTTCTGTAACGCATTAGTTTTTACTTTTGTCTTCATCAAGCTCTTACTCCTATTTTATCTGTTTGATTTATAATCGTCCCCCCTTGTCTGTGGTTTTTCCTTCCAAGCTTTCAGTTACCCTTAGCATAGTACAGTATAAGATATTCTGAGAGAAAGATAGAAAGAGGGGCCACATTTACATTCACATAACTTTTATTAAAGTATATTGTTTAACTGTTCTATTTTGTTATTAGTTATTGCTGTTATTATTGTGCCTAATTTATAAACTAAACTTTTTCATAGGCAGGTATGCACAGGAAAAAACATAGTATATATGTACAGGGTTCAGTACTATCTGTATACCCAAGCATCCACCGGGAGTCTTGGAATGTATCCCCCATGGAGAAAGGGGGACAACTATACTATTATTTTTCTAGTGTGTTTTATTCTGTTATGTTATAGAATTGAGTTCCCACAGGATAATGGCAACCACTTAAATTAGAACTGCTCCACAAATCCTCCAAACTACCATAAAAAGAAGGCAAATAAAATCACCCATAATTTATGCCCACAACATAACTAGGACACAGAATCCTTTAATTTACGTGTAAGTGGAGAAATCAAGACCCTAGACCAGAGCGTGGTCAGGAGCCCACATCAGAGCAGAGTCAGATGCGGACTATGTGTCGGCACCATACACGGCTGACATAGGAAACATCAATCATGGGCTAGCCTCGAAGGAGAGGGCCCCGCTTGGAGTGGAGGAACACTGAGAGAGCCAGAAGAAACCCTGGTAGACCAGAGCACTTTCTATGAAGAATCCAGAAGAAAGGACTTGGAAAAACAGTAGGGAGCCAGAGACGGTCTCTGTGGGAAGACATGCCTTCTGGGGGACAGGAAAACGCTGTGGAACGGGGATGTATCCCTTAGAGGCTAGTTTGGTAAGAGAAAAGAAGAAAATGGCCACGATAAGAGCTCCACTGAATTAAGTTAGTGGAAAAGCATTGCCCCCAAAACGAGATCCTTTTCCTCCAAAGGTCCCATTAATTTAAAAAGAAAGAGAAAAATAACTGCCTTTCAATACAGCAACAGAAGAGGGAGCTCCTGATTTAAGAACGAGTGAGCCACCCAAATGCTACTTCCCGTCGTCTGTAAGAACAGGAAAATCCAATACAAATAAACGTGAACATCTGCAAAATAATCTAGCATCCACACAGTTACTGATGCAGACAACTTCAAAACTGAGCTAAAATCAAAACAAAACCAGCAGAGAAACACTTAACAATATTCCCAACATCGATTAAGAATAAGTATTTGCATATATTAATGAATACCATCAAGCAGAAAATTTAAAACTCAGAATAAAAATGAAAAAAAAAAAAAGGAAGATTTGAAATGAAGTTTGGACAGACTCAAGAAAGAAATTAAGAAAGAAACCAAAATTTTCTCAGAAACAAATAAATTAGCAAGTGTCCAAGAGGGAACAGATAATGACCAAAAATATAGTAAGGTTACTAGGGAACAGAAATAAAAGGAACCAAGAAAATGAAACATAAAGAAAATAGTAAAATGGATCAGAAAGAAAGTGGCAGATATGTAGGTTAAGAAGATCTAAGACAAGACTAATTGTGGTCCTTGGAAGAGAAAAACAAAACAATGGAACAGATCTATTTAAAATTATAATTTTAGAAAAAAGACTTGAAATCTTGAAATAAAATAATTCCTTGTTTTCCTACTGAAAGGGTCCACTGGGTACCTAGAAAAACCTGACCTATAGTTCTCAACTGAGATATGGCCTGGTATAACCATTACACATTATAGGAACTCCCTGACCTTCAAGGCAAAAATACCCAAGTCAGTTTACAAAGAAAAGAAAATCAGATTGACATCACAATTCTAAATAGTAACAAATAAAGCAAGAAATCAGTAGAGCAACATTTTAAAGAAACTCAAGGGAAATAAGCCCAAGATTTTATAGCCAATCAAGCTTATCTTTCAAGTACCAAGACTCTAGAGCAATCATTAGCAAACTTTCTCAGTAGAGGGCCAGAGAGTAAGTAAACATGTGTGGGCCACATATAGTCTCTGATATATATTCTTCTTTTTTTCTGTTTTCACAACTCTTTAAAAATGCATAGAATATTCTCAGCTCACAGGCCTTACTCAACAAGCCACAGCCCGTAGTTTGGCCATCCCTGCTCTAGAGAAAGTTCTAAATGTACAAGGATGAAGGGACTGTCTTACTCAGGAGCTTTTTCTACTATACATTGAGCTTCATCCAACCAAGAAATAATTGAAAAATGTGCTGCAAAAGAATTGGCAGTGAAGTGTTGACCATATTTAATTTTAGATCTGAGACCAAAAGGTGAGGGGATAAGACTAGACAAATAGTAAAAAACTCCTATATCCTTTAACCACAAAGTAGAAATAATACAACTAAAAATAAGAGAAGAAAATAGAAGGGAAAAGGTGAAAGAATAGAACGTTTTCTGATGCCCCACGTATGACATGTATGAGTCAGAGCATACTTTTAGAAGTAACAATTAAAAAGCAGAAGCATACACTAAAAAAAAAAAAAAAAGAAAGAAAAGTGAGGGAACAGTAGTATTGGCATAAGTCTATCACTATGAAGGCAAACATTTGAACAAAAATACAAGTCTTCCTAAATGCTGGGGGGTGGGGGGAAAGGCAAATAAATCTCACAGTAAAAGACACACAGAAACTGTGCCATAAAAGAAAATGTCAAATCTGAGACTAAACGTGTCAGTCATATCAATTATGTAAATAGACATGACTCATTTAGTAAAATAAAAAAGATTTTCAGACCAGCTCACAAAGTAAAACCCAACTCTGGGCTGTACATAAGAGATATCTCTAAAACAAAGTGATTCAGAAAGGCTGAATAAAAGGAGAATAGGAAGGACAGGGGCTAACAAGTACCAACGAAAAGAAAGCAGAGTATCTTGACATGCAATAAAGAATTCAGGCCAAAAAAAGCATCAAATGAGTCAAAGAAGGGCACTCCATAACGCAGAGCAATAATATTCCTGTAAGAACAACTTTATGCCAAATAACCATGGAAACCACAGAGATACATAGCAGCACACTAATAAAAGAAGAGTCTGGCATGTCATTCTTAGTACAAGACACAGAAAATGAGGACAAAATTAAGAATGCGGAATACACATTTAAGGTAGTCAGCAAGGTAGATCTTAGATAAACCACAAGTCGGAGAAGATACTTGCAGAATACATAAGCATCAAAGGATTGTCTCTCAGAGTATATTAAAAACACCTATACATCATAAATAATTAGTAGACAGCTGGGCACGGTGGCTCAAGCCTATAGTCCCAGCACTTTAGGAGGCCAAGGTGAGAGGACTGCCTGAGCCCACGGGTTCGAGACCAGCCTGGGCAACTTGACAAGACCTCATCTCTACAATAAATCAAAAAATTAGCTGGGCATGGTAGTGTGTGCCTTTAGTTCTGGCTATTTGGAAGGCTGAGGTGAGAGGATAGCCTGAGCCCAGCAGGTCGACGCTAGGGTGGGTGTGAGCATACCACCGCACTCCAGCCTGGGCAACGGAGTGAGACTCCAACTAGAAAAATAATAATAATAAAGTAATTGGTAGACAACCCAATAGAGATACTTGAATGGGTAATTCTCCCCCCCAAAAGGTTTTAAAATTGGAGTCCATAAAGTATAAAAACATAATTAACTTAATGTGGACAACATAGTGAGACCCCTATCTCTAAAAATAATTTTTAAAATCCCAGGCATGGCATGGTGATATATGCCTATAGTCCTAGCTACTTAGCAGGCTGAGGCAGGAAGATTGCTTAAGTCCAGCAGTTCGAGGCTGCAGTGAGCTATGGTCATGTCACCATACTCCAGCCTGGGTGACAGAGTGAGACCTTGTCTCAAAAAAAATGTAATTAATTTTATGGGTGACCAGGGAAATTAAAATTTGAACCGCAGTGAAATAACGTTAAGCATCCGCCAGAGTGCCAAACATTTGAAAGTGTGAAGACAGCATGTGCTATTGAAGAGGCAGAGCAACAGAAATCTCTTGGATTCCTAGTGAGAGTGTAAATTCGTACAATCACTTTAGAATACAGTTTGGCATTGTCTAAGTTATAGGCAGGCATTCCCAGCAATTCTAGACATAAGCATATTTCTCTCTTGTTTGTATCCATTATCCATAAAAGCTGGAAATAATACAAATAATCAGCAACAGTAGAACAACAATTATTTGCTGAAGATGGCATGCCTCTGCTCCCAAACCCAAGGGGTCTGAGCTGTGGTTCTCCTACCAGGGCTTGCACAGACTTTGTTCAGCATTCGAATCTAATACACGTCAAACATCACTGCATAAGCTGGACATTAAAACACAAGTGACAGCATTGCGTGCAATGCCTCTTGGACCACCTGGAAAGCCTTCTTTTATTTAGGTCTCACTCAAGTTGGCAGTCTTCCAATTCACTTGTTTTGTTTGTTTGTTTGTTGTTAATTAAAGCAGCATATTCAAATGCAGCAAATCTCTCTCCAAATTTCAAAAAGGTCCACGAAGTGCTTTATCTCATTCACAATGGTAGCTGGGGCAAGGGGATACCTCAACATGTCCCAGACCATGGAACTCCCAGAAATTTTACTTAATTGACAGCCTCCTGAATTTTCTTGAGGCTTATCTCCCACCCTATGACAAACATATGTCATACCTAAGATATGCAGAGAATTTGCTCTTTCCAGTTCATCAGGTCCAAGGGGCTCATGAAATGGTCAAGTTCCTTAGGAACTAAATTATGACAGATAGCCAGAATTGACATAGGCTTTAGGCAAAACAATGAAGGTCTATTCCTGTTTGCTGAAAGAAAACTGCTTTTGGTTTTCTCTGTTAATTGGGATGGAGAAAAAAAGCATGTTTCATATTAATATTGGCATAATAGGAACATGAGGCTGTGATCATTTGTTCCAATAAAAAGACCATGTAAGTGTAGTAGTGGCTATAATTGTTACGAACTAATGTTAAGACGCATCGATCTTCTGCACAGACCGAGTAGGTGAGTTGAATGTGGGTGTGATAGAAATCATCTTCCTGCCATTTTCAAGTTTTGATCATGACACACAACTTCAGTTCCTCCAGGAGTTTGGTAATGCTTGGTTTACTATTTAGGTAAGGAATAGGCAGCTCCATCATATTTCACCTGGCCCTTTCTATCGTAACATTCCTTATTGCCTACGCTGCAAGGATCAGGGAGGCATTTTATGAAGATTCTGTCTGTTGCTGAGTACATCATTTCAAAGTATGTATTCAGGAATTAAGGAAACAACTACAGGGAGAATCTGTAAACCCATTCAGCACACCAGGAGACTGATTTAGCCAAAACTTCACTTATTATCTGACCCCTCTAAATCTCTACCCTGTTGGTGGAACACAGAGGTATTCAGGTCCTCAGAGTTTAGAATCAGATCAAAGCCATTGCCCACCAATTTTGAGAAGTCTGGGTACTCCCTTTCTCCAGTGCAGTCACCCTGCTTTAAGAAAGGTAAAGCAGGAAATTTACAGTCCATACTTGTGGCAGGGTGACAAGATTTTCCATCAAGGATACCCAAACTCCTCCTCATTCAAGATGTTCTAGGTAAGTAAACTGGCTTAGGTCTGGTAATTCAATAAGGGGATGTGAGTATTCATGTGGTCATTCAAGGTAGACCTCTCTTTACCAAAACTAAAACTAATTTTTGATTATATAGGCCAAGATTTTACTAGTGTGCTTATCCATTTTGGTCTCAGGAACACCATGATTAATTCGTCTTAAGGATGCCAATTACTATTGTCAAGAATTTCTTTTTTTTTTTTTGAGTTGAAGTCTCACTCTGTCACCTAGATTGGAGTGCAGTGGCCGCTCCCAGCCACTGCAGCCTTGACCTGCTGGGCTCTGGTGATCCTGCCACCTCAGCCTTCCGAGTAGCCAGAATTACAGGCACATGCTACTATGCCCGGCTGATTTTTTGATTTATCGTAGAGATGTGGTCTCGCCAAGTTGCCCAGGCGGGTCTCAAACACGCGGGCTCAGGCAATCCACTCACCTCAGCCTCCCAAAGCGCAGGATTACAGGCTGAGCCACCGAGCCCGGCTTGTCAAGAATTTCTTAATCAAACATCCTTATGATCACTTTCGTGCTTTTTCTCTCATAAATGCTACAAATTGGCTTTTGTTACTCTGGGATCTTGTCATCTTTAAGGAAATCAAAAAGTACATTCCCATCTTCATTCCAGGCTGCCTAAAACAGCCACAATGAGGCTTTTGCAAGAATGCTGGGCTTGCCTTTCCAATATATTCCTCAATTTTTGGTTAAGGGGGTAAAGTGGATATGGTAAGTCCTCTCTTAACATTTTTATTTCCCAAAGTCTTTGGATTTCTTGCTCTACTTTTCAACAAGAAATTTCAGTCACTCTAAATTTACTTAGCATAAGCCACCATATAGTCCAGGTTTCTTTCATCCTGTCAATTTAGCAAACTGTTTTTACCACTCGCAATTGCTTGAGCTAGCACATCAAATCCAGATTCTGTGATAAATGTATCCATATCATTAAACTTGAACCAGTCTAAAATTACATTCCTTCATTCCTGGCCTGAATCTGTTCCCAATAATATTTCTCTAAGTTTTTACTAGCATAAATTAGCAAAAGATTGCAATTCTTTTGCAATAACCAGTCTGTGAGTCTCCACTTGCAAGAGTTTTTGGCCCATATTATGTACCAAATATTGAATCAGTTCAGTGAAGTTTAATAAAGGAAATCAAGTGTGTCAGAATGACTGGAGGAGCAGGTTCTAGGTTTGGTTTCTTGGAATGACTTTTCCGATAATGAAGTTTCTATCTTTGAGGCCATCTCCAGAACTATGCTGAAAGAAAGAAGCCATCATTGTTACTGCCATGACTGTTTCTCACACCCAGGAAGCTAGAGGGAAAAAATCTTTAACTCACCAAACAAAGAATGGAAATAAAGAGTAAAACTTTGTTATTCACAGATGCTATGACCATGTAAGTAGGAAGTCCTAAAGAATCTACCAAAACAACCTAATAGAATTTAGCACAATCTCAAGAGATGAGTTCAATATATAAAAATCAGTTATATTTCTATAAACTAACACTTAGAAAATAAACATTTTAAAATACCACTTATACAAGCTTCAAAAATATCAAATATCTAGGAATAAAGGTCACAAAAGGTATAGAAGAGCACTACACTGAAACCACAAACACTACTGAGAGAAACTAATGACCTATATACAGAAATACCAGTGTTCATAGTTCATGGGTTGGATATCAGTTCTCCTAAACTGATAGATTCAAGGTAATTCCAATAAAAATTCCAGTAGACTTTTGACAAGACATTGACAAACTGATTCCAAAATTTACATGAAGACAAAGAATCTAGAATAGCCAAAACAATATTGAAAAGAAAATAATTAAGTTGGAACTCTTATGCTATCTGATAACAAGAACTCAAACAAGAACAAAGCCTCAGTAACGAAGATGGCGCAGTACTGGCATAAAGATGACAAAGAAAAAAATCATTGAGCAGAAAAGGGAGGCCAGAAATTGTCCTAGACCTATAGAGTCAGCTGATTTTTGAATAAGGCAATGTGAAAAATAAAGTTTTCGCAAAGGCTGTGGGAACTGGATATCTGAGAAAAAAAAAAACTGAACCTCAACCCCAACCTCACTCTGTACATAAAACTTTGAGATGTAGTGGTTCTCTTCAAATTGTCTCTATTATTTAAAAAAAGAAAAGAAAAGAAAAATTATCACAGAATACAAAAGAAAGAAGTTATTGATGGTTTGTGGAGAAGGTATGACAGAGTATTCGAGAAGAGTAGCAATGGGCCTGGAAAATGTAATATACTTGTTGGCAGACTTAAATACTAATTTGAGGCTTGTTAAACTACAATTGGGGTTTTGTCCAATGCGTATGGAAGACTTAAACTGTGGAAAAGTTAATGTAACTTTCTGTGTCTTAAATGTCCTCGTCTGAAAATAAGGAGAACATTACCTCCTCAAAGAGTTGTTGAATGAAATGAGTTAACATACGTAAAGCACTAAGAACAGTGATTGGCTTGATAAATGCTTTCTAGTTGGCTGCTGCTCTATCATTATTATCATTTAGACAGGTAGCTATTAAAGTGGTTAAAAGCATGAACTCTGAAGCCAGTCTACACTTAGGATCTAAGCCCAGCTACAATACTTACCAACTATACATATGACTGGGGCAAGCCATTGAACCTCTGTGCCTCAGTTTCCTCATGTAAAATGGGAATTATAACCATAACCTACCTCAGAGGGTTTTTTTGAGGAGATTAGATGGGTCAATATGTGTAAAATAATTAGAATAGTGCCTGGTAGTTAGGATTTTTTTGTTACCTATTATTAAAACTAGCTTTGTTATTATTTTAAGAATGCCCTAAATTCGTCATGCAAATATTTGCAAAAATTCTCCCAATTTTTCCATTATTTCTTGAGCATAAACTGGTGATTCCAATAGTGTTTACTAACTCCCTTAAGCCATTGCAAATCAAATTAGGTAACATATCCAAGGTCACACAGCTAGTAACATATCATAACATAATATAACATAACATAACAAGCAATTAATTACTATTATACTGCTCCTTAACATGCTACATAGATCTATTATAATGAGCGGAGTTAATCAAGTACAGGCATAAATATATTAAAGTTTCCAGTTAAGTGAAGGTGTACCTTAAAACTGGTAATAAAATTTGAGAAGATAATTCAAAAGATGTTAGTGGATAACCTTTTTTTCTGTTTTCTCACAAAAACAGAAACAAAAATTGGACTACCATTGACAATACTGTTATTGGAAGTATATTACCAGAAAACTGAGACATTTTAATCTGGTTTCATTTCAATTTCAGTAAAAATATTATGCTATAATATCACATTTAAATAAAAATTTAAAGATCATACCTGACTGTCCCATCTTCTACCGATAGCTGTATTATCTTCATTTTTCCAAAGAAACTGACTTAAAGGAAATGACAGATTTGAAAGTCATATTAAAACATGATCCCATAAATATTAGCTTTTCATATTTTATAATTTTATTTGATGTTCTGTGAATACAAATATAACATTAAAATTTTTCAAAGTCAGCCTGAGACCAATATCGTATTT
This sequence comes from Tarsius wallacei, assembly GCA_963574415.1. Classification (NCBI taxonomy): domain Eukaryota; kingdom Metazoa; phylum Chordata; class Mammalia; order Primates; family Tarsiidae; genus Tarsius; species Tarsius wallacei. Next base: position 2,793 of record CAUYQG010134446.1, on the reverse strand, counting down.
CCTTTCAAATTTATTAATGATGAACACAAACTTACATTTAGTATCAGTAATGAAATCATATTTCATTATATTATAGCTAAATTGAAATCACAGTACAATATTTATAGTAAGATAAAATAATTGAAAAATTTAGAAATATATTTGTTATTTTTTGTGATAATAATTGTTTATGAAAACCCTTGTCTTCATTTCAAAAGACTATATACAAAACTCTTGTCTACGTACTATAATTTTGAGTAAAATGATACCAATGTGAAAATCAAGCACATTGATTAGTTTACCTATAACTAGGAACCTAAGAGAGGCAAAATATTCAATTCTAACAAAGGAAACAGGTTGCCCTGATAACAAAAAGATTACAACAGAAATAAATTTAAGTTATAAATTATCCCTCATTACATCAGAGAGGAATGTTAGCCTAAAACCAAAAATCTGAGTCAAAGTAATTTTCATTAAAAATATCATTAATTGGCTGGGCACGGTGCCTTAAGCCTGTAATCCCAGCACTTTGGGAGGCCGAGGCAAGAGGACTGCCTGAGCCCGCAGGTTCAAGACCAGCTCTGGCAACTTGGTGAGATCTCATCTCTACAATAAATCAAAAATTAGCCAGGCGTTGCAGTGCGCGCCTATAGTTCCAGCTCCTTGGAAGGCTAAGGCAGAAGAATCACCAGAGCCCAGCAGGTCGATGCTGGAGTGGCTGTGAGCATGCCACTGCACTACTCCAGCCTGGGTGATGGAGTGAGACTCCAACTCAAAAAACAAACAAACAAAAATCATTAATTTTACTCATATCTTTGTTTGTAGTAGAAGTCCTCATAACAGTACTCTGGATATCTCACTCTTTTTCTTATAGCTTAGATTATGACACATGGAGCCAGCATCTACATTAACTACCTTTTTTTGCAGCTGAAATAATTATTTGAATCTTCCATTGATCCTGGCAATTCAGAATTTCCAATTTGACTTCTTGCAGTCTGACTTTCCTTTAGAGTGGCTTTTCCCACAGCTGATGTAGATGGTCATCCATGGCAAATAAAGTTCAGAATATTAAGAAAATACTAAAAGAAAATTTTGTTTTTACATCTATAATCTTGTCCTATGTTTCAGAATCCCTATGAACTTTACTATATAGATATAGGGCAACAATTTCCAAAGTGAATTTCATGAAACAGTTTATGTAAAAAGGAAATTCTTTGGTTAATTCAGCTTAGGAAACATTGAATTAAGCAATATTAAACAGCAACACAACCCTTTATACAAATACACAATCCTATCCTTGAAGGATTTCTCTGTCTCTGTGGACAACTGAATCTTCAAGAGCAGGTAGGGTAGGGTGTCCTCAAATTTAATTGTCTTTAGAAACCTTTTGCTAAAAGCATCTTTTGAAATAGTGCACTGAGGAACCTTCTCGGGAAAATGCTGGTATAAATACAGAGCATAAAACATCATGGGTTATTTTTACACACATTTTCATTTCAGGACTATGTTCTAGGTACTACACTTGACTCTTGAGTATGCAGCAACAAATCCTTGTCCTTAAAGAGTTTACAATATTTATGAAAACAAAATTTTTAAAAAACTGAACTATTTTTCAAAAAAGTGACAAACCACTGAGCAAGTAAAAGTTCAAACCAGGACTATGGAGGAAAAATGAATTATACTTGTTTACAGATAAAAAGTATTTTCACATACACCATATTATCCAATTTTGCATCTCACAATAAGGAAGAATAATAACGAATGAGAAATTGCCCTGCCAGATATACAAAAATTGTTAATGTCCATACCAGTTCAGAAGATGGATAAATAGAACAGAGTACAGAGTCTAAAAGTTGTCATGTACATGTAAGAATTTAGTATATGGTAAAGATGTCACTTGAAATCAGTGAGGAAGAAATGAATGGACATTCTGGGACAGTGGAAATGCATTTGGAAGAAATAAATGTATACTACCTCACTCTTTATATCAAACACATTCAGGAGATCTAAATAACTAAAAATTAAAAGCTCAAATCATAAATTTAGCCAATAGGCCAGGATGTGAAATACGACACTACTCTCAGCTTTGGGCAGGGCAACTGCCAACCTCCTTACCACTTGACCTTGTATGTTCAGGAACACTGGGATTCTACTTTGAATTTTTGTTTCTTAGGTGTTCCCCCCCACCCCCCCCTTAGCCTTTAAGTGATCGTCATGACTGGAAAGCAGAGACATTATCTAGATAAAAAAGAAGGTGAAGGCTCTTCCTGACAAGCAATAAACAGTCAACATCAAGTGCACCTCAGATTAAAGCAAGTCCTGAATTTGGAACATTGCCAGGTTTAGCAAATATTTAGAATACAAGAAATGTAACTGGTTAAGAACTAGTATATTCTACAGCTGTAATGACGGTCGTCATTAGTTTCTGGGGATTCATTTCATTTATAAATGCTTAGTATATCTGCTTGTCTCCCCTAACAGTTTATTTCTTTCAGTAACATGGTGGAAAAGTTCACCTGATTTTGTCCTGTTGATTCTTAGAGTGTAGCAGTGTAGTTAGTTTTATTTGTTTTTGTGAGTCTAACTTTGATTTAAGCTTTTTTAAATCACCTACTCCTTTTAAAAAATCAAATTATCAGTAAATTGATAAGGGTAATCAAATACACATTTTTAAGTTCTTTAAAATACATCCATCCCCCCGGGGGGGGGGGGGGGGGGGGGGGGGGGGGGGGGGGGGGGGGGGGGGGGGGGGGGGGGGGGGGGGGGGGGGGGGGGGGGGGGGGGGGGGGGGGGGGGGGGGGGGGGGGGGGGGGG